>JAWPHD010010285.1:0-95299 GCA_037043455.1 Cyrtodaria siliqua | reverse complement strand
ATACAACATTATCTTATTCGGTCTTGCGAGTTACTTTGTCATATGTTACAAGATATTTAAAAGTTCCGACTACACGGATGTTAGTATTTTATAAAAATAAAAAAAAATAAAAATTAGACTTAATAATAATTTCTTCCTTTCAGTAAATGATAATCTTCACCTGAAAATGGCTTACTTTCTGTATAGATGGTATAGAAGTTAAACGTCTAAATAGCAACGAAGGTGTAACAATTTCATCTTTATTACAATTTGATTAACACTAATCTGATTACCTGTACAATAAACCCATTCCGCTATCCAAAACATTGACGCTTATCTTTCTCGTTTTAGCCATACGAGATTATGCGAGATTCGATTATGTACCCATTCACTCTCTTATTACTTCACTGCTTTTTCCAAATAGAAAGAGAGTTTGGGTCCGCATGCTCTCTACGACACCATTTTATACTAAACTCCTCAATGGATTGGGCGATCTGAGCACGACAGGCATTAAACTCGATAGTTGAAGGTAGTCTATACCTAGGACCTTTTGAAAACAGATGCCGAATACGTTTATCAACAATATCAAAATTACCAGTGATGACATGACATGCTGGAGCATAGCAAAATTTTGATGTTGATTCACATTCCTTAGGAGTGTTATTTACTATATTAAGGTCAGAAAGTATTTTGTTGTAGTTGGAAATAATATTTCTAATAGGTTTGTTATACTTATAAAGAAATATAAAAAGATCGGACAGGGAAAGTAGCATTCAAGGAGGACAGTCAACCACAAAACACAGAAACAAACACGCAAACAGACAAACAAGAAGGCAAAAGTAAAACTAAATGCAAACGACATCACAAACACAAAAGAGTTGACAATAGGACTACCGCCATGGAATGGTCAGTGGCAAAGTAGGCCACTGGGGTTTAAACCGTTCTAGGGTGCACCAAATCTCACACTTACCCTACTGTCATCCCATTAACACAGGACAGTGTAAATAAAGAAATCTTCGCCATAACAAATTACATTACTTCCTGAATGTTTGAAATATTTAGGGATAGAATCAACTACATGATTATCTCGAAAAGTACTAGGCATGTCAATGACATCAATACCTTTATAAAGATATAGTATTTTTAGAACATGTCTGACGTGATCAGACTCCTTGTCAATATGGGGTCGGAGAACATGTGTGTAGCTTTGAATTGTGGAAGCAGTGTTATACAAGGGAATTGTACGATTGAATATTTTGTCTGTTTTCTCGTCGATCAACTTAAGTGAAGAAATGGACACAGAGGTAAGCCGTGAAAGCATAGAGTGTTTTCCAGACTGTTTAAAAATAGTATGTAAATCAGCGACTGAAATAATTACACGCGATTTACGTTTAATTTACCATTACGCCTACGACCATGAAACCTAGAATTACGGTTTCGAATAGAAAATATAGAAAAAATGTCAATATTAGGATCTTTTGAAATATTTCCTTGTTGATAAATATTGTCATTAAGGCCGAGTGGATATGGTGTCTGTAAGTTTTTCATCCACTTAAGTTCTGCTATAAGTCTAGCTTTTATTTTAAAGCTTTTATTAGCATAATTATCATAAATTATATATTCAACTGGTTGAACATTAACGTTACTAATAGTATGACCTGATTGACGAAATGTTGGTACAAGTAATTTTTTAACTTTTTAGAATTACCTGCATTATATTTATGTTTATACGAAATTGAACTTTTAAAGAATGACCTGTTTGTCCAACATATTGTATACCGCAACGTGGTGCATATCAAGTCAGAACATAAATGACGTGATATGTACGTCAATCAATATTTGAAGCTAGATATACATTAAACATCCTACCATTAACAGCTGATTTAATGGTGGAATTGCAAGATACATAATTACAATAACGGCACCTCTTAGCATTGCACTTATTAATAGAGGGAAACACCCTGCGTCTTGAATGAACTAAAGGATTACTGAAAGGAGACTTTATATGGTATTTTCTCAAAACGGTTGATCCTTGAGGAGTAACTGAAACTTTTGAGCCATTATTACAAGTTTTATTCTCATTTTAGAAAAGCATGAGCTTGATTGTTCTTCATGACAGGGATTTAATTTTCACATTGTCCCGTTAATTGGGATGACAGTAGGCTAAGTGTGAGGTTTGGTGCACCCTAGAACCTGGGACATAATTGCAATAACGGCACCTCTCAGCATTGCACTTATTAATAGAGGGTAACACCCTGCGTCTTGAATGAACTAAAGGATTACTGAAAGGAGACTTTATATGGTATTTTCTCAAAACGGTTGATCCTTGAGGAGTAACTGAAACTTTTGAGCCATTATTACAAGTTTTATTCTCATTTTAGAAAAGCATGAGCTTGATTGTTCTTCATGACAGGGATTTAATTTTCACATTGTCCCGTTAATTGGGATGACAGTAGGCTAAGTGTGAGGTTTGGTGCACCCTAGAACCAGGGACATAATTGCAATAACAATTGGTTTAACCACCCCCCCCCCCCCCCCCCCCCCCCCCCACAGCGGCCTTTTTTGCCACTGACCGTTCCAAGGCGGTAGCGCTATTGTCAACCCTTTTGTGTTTGTGATGTCTTATTTAGCCTTTTATTCATCTTTATATTTGTTCTCTGTGTGTTTGTGGTTGACAGTCGTCCTTGAATGCTGCTTTTCCTGTTCGATTTTTATATCTATTTTCATTTAACAAGACACAGGCAGTAAAAATGCCAGAAGAAAACGAGAAGGTTCAGTTAAAAAACTATGACCGGCAATTAATGGTACCCTTTGTTATATATGCCGACTTTGAAGCAATAACTGAGGACGTTTCTTTGGCTTTAACAATCCTAAAAACTCATATACGGAAGCATATCAAAGCATACTGATTGTGGTCACGAGTTCAAAGTGTTTTGTTGTTATGATGATACATATTCTAAACCAGTTGTGACATACAGAGGATCAAACGATGTTTATAGAAAAAATAATAGAAGAAGAAAAATATTGTAGGAAAATTATGTCGAAGCATTTTAAAAAGATTTAACAATGACAGAATCCCAGGAAAAAGAATGCCATATTTGAAAAAAATAATGTGAAGGGTAAATGAATGGTAAGGGATCGTTGTCATATAACTAGGACGTTCAGATGAAGTGCTCATGAAGATGGTAATCTTAATTTCAGATTGACTAGAAAAATACCTGTTGTATGTCATAACTTAAGGGATATGATTCGCATCTTATAATGCAACCCGTTGGAAAGTTTAAAAAAGAAATAAATGTTATGCCAAATAACATGGAAAAGTAAATGGCTTTTATGTTAGGACATTTTTTTTGTGTTTATTGATAGTTTCAAATTCATGTCTCAATCACTTGAAAGTTTAGTGAAAAACATTCCGTCATTTAAATATACTCCACAAGAGTACTTGGATGAGAAGTTAGAATTAATAAAAAGGAAAGGTGTGTATCTTATGAGTATATGAATATATTTAAACGTTTTAAAGAAAAACAAGATAGATTTTATTCTAAGTTAAATGCTGAACATGTTTCAGATGCAGATTATGAGCATGCTAATACAGTATGGAAAACATTTAATATTAAAAATATGGGAGAATACCTCAGTCTGTACCTTTAAAGTGATGTTTTGTTTGTAATGAAAATTGTGCTTTGAGTATTATAAATTAGATCCTTGTCATTACTTCAGTAGTCCTGGATTGGGTTGGGATACATGCCTTAAAATGACAGGCATTCAACTGGATTTGATTTCTGATGTTGATTTTTTTTATATAGAAAATGGATTAAGAGGCGGTATAAGTTATATTGCAAAAGATATTCAAAGGCTTACACTCTACAATAAATATATGCAAAACTATGGCAGTAAGAAAGAAAGTAAATGTACCGCAAAGCCAATAACTTATATGGATGGGCAATGTACTAGCCCTTCTCCACGGATAATTTTAAATGGGTTAATAAGGTTGAAAATGGAAAATCAAATTACATTGTTGAATGTGATCTCGAGTATTCCACGATTTACGATTTGCACGACTCTAATAATGATTACCCTCTTGCACCAGAACGTTTAATTATAAAAGACGAATGGTTATCAGATTATTGTAAAAATTAAAGAAAACAGTTTAATCTAGGGTCTAGTAAAGTAAACACACTTTTTACAATATTAAAAGATAAAAAGAAATATGTTATGCATTACAGAACTTTAGAACTGTACATAGGCAAACTTGCCACATATGAAACTCATATGAAAGGATATTCATATGAAATTCATATGAAAATCATATGAGAATCATATGAAAATTGTTTCATATGATTCTCATATGAAACATTTCATATGAAAATCATATGAAAGGTATCATATGACAATCATATGGAACAATTATCATATGAATATCATATGCAATTTAGTTCATATGATAATCATATGATTCTCATATGAGAATCATATGAAATGTTAAGCAATAATATTTGTAAATTATGACATTATTATGGTCGTGTAAAGTGTCACACAGTAGTCTTGATTCTTTAAATATCGCGATGTGTCATTAGTTTTCTACATATAAGTTCAAGGGGCGTAGCGTGGCATACTCCCTTACTCCCGGGAGTAACTTGGTAAAAAAAAGATCATAAAAAAATCTCCCATTTGGAGTATGTTGAAAACAGGCTACGCTCCTAATAACAGGTTAGACAATTATTAATTATTAGACTATGTCTTAACTATTTGTTTTGCATAGTACTAACTGTTGATTGTATTGTATATTTAAACATATGGAAGAATAACAAAGAAAAAAATAATTGGTGGCGGGTGGGAGAGGGTGGAGTGGATTGATAAAATTGTTTGTGGGAGTGGGGGAGTGGAGGTATCCCAGGGTGTTATTCAGGATATCCGACTGGGGTGGGAGAGGGGATGTCTCCCAGGGTCGTATCAATGATATCAGATTTGGGGTGTACATTTTGGGGAGAGGGGATGTCTCCCAGGGTCGTATCAAGGATATCAGATTTGGGGCGTATATTTTGGGAGAGGGGGTGTCTCCTAGGGTCGTATCAAGGATATCATATTGGGGTTTTAGTCCAAAATGATCGTTGACAGTAGCCATTTTTTATTTTTTTAAATAAGCACCCCTTAATCTCAATATATTCTATGAACATGTCGTAGGTACATTTTGAACAGTGGGGAGGCCCCTCTCCCCTTGGGTGAACCTGACCGAGTAAGCCAACGTCTACAAATTTCCTGACAACAACAAACCAACCTAGACCAACAAACCCACCAAAATAGAAACTTGTTTGTAATCAAATGTCAGCATTCCTGATCCCAATACCAAATGATGTCCTGACCCGTTATTGAATAAGAAGTTGCTTTAATAAAGTTGTGTGTACCATGCGGTTGCCCTCCTACCACCCAAACACCCCGATCCCCAATAATCTATAGACTAAGAGAGAGTCTAGAGTATGTTTTGCCATGACCACCCCAGTAGTGTTGACCTCCCCCACCCAACCACATACACAAACACCTATACCCACCCACAATCTTATTATTTCCTAAAATGTTTATGATAAAGCGTAAAAAAAGAAAGAAAAGTTTCTAGATCTACGAACGAATTATTGAAGATAAATGTTCAGTTGCAACCCCCTCCCTCCCCTCCCCTCCACTACTGCCCCCACCCCACCCCACCCCACCCCACCCCGTCACTCTCACTTTGTTCCCAGTCATACGTCAATGACTTTATTACTTTATGTGTTATTCACGATCACTTATTTAGGGGGTATTCTAATGCCCCCACCCCACCCTGCCGTCATGGCTGCTACGCTCCTTATTATCTTCAATTACGAGTTTGACGTCATCAAGTCAGATTGTGACGCGATCATAACGGCGCGTGCAGAAAAACGTCCACGATAAAATAGAACGCATAGCAGTCGCAGCCGTCAACAAGTCAGACTGTTATTTCACATGCTTTTCCACAAGGATACATCTTTATCACTTTTATAGAAGTAAGTATTGTGTGTTCTTTCCTAACTACACTTGACACAGTAACTAGATCTATTCATGCAACTAATTTGAACCATGCATTGCCGAAATATTATCAGTTTTCGCGAACGTTTTTTTTGTATTTACAAACATTTGTTCAGGGCGCTTGTTTCAGCAAAATGTGTTTTGGACTTTTAAGATAAAGTTTAACTAGTAGGTTTACCTAAAAAAGGTGTATATCAGCGAAACAACATTTCCAGTGGTAAATAAAAACACCTTTTTGAAATCGAAACCCGCGTTATTCGTCAAATTATTGTGCAGATACAAATTGAGATAAACTTAGATCGAACGTGTTTTTCTTGGGTTGATTTTTAGAATTTGTATTCAAAATGGGTTCATTGTGTTGGATAAATATATTGAGGCTAACTGAAGTAATTTGAGGTGTCTTAATTTGCTGCCGTCCAAGTTCTATAACATAAAACGTCACAAAATATTTAAATCTTTCATGGAGACATTTAATTTTTTATCAAATTTTTTTTTTTTTTTTTTTTTTTTTATTATTCAGTATTGTGACTCGGGATAAGTGAAAATAAATTTAAAAAAAAAACAGCATAAAAAATGTTAAATTGATGGTTATAATCCCGACGTTAAATATTATTGAACTACATGTACTGCTGTCCCAGCAACAAGGAATTTCGTGAATTTACATGGGAAAAGCCCCACCAAAAAGTATTTTGGCTTCAAAATATTTGTTTCTCCACCGATTTTCAAAAATAAGGTATTTTTATTATTTATTATTTACCTAACCAATAAGAATACCAGTTCTAATTGTATATAATGTATGTACATATATGTATTAATTATATTGATCACGTTAATGCTAAAAATCCTTTGGCTGAAACAAGCGCACCAAACAATACATTTACGTGCATCTTAGTAGTTATTATTCTGTAAGATATATGTATGTTTTGTGTCAAAAGACCCGCACAAGCAATACAATTGCAGCCGTAAAATATTTCCGAATATTGGCAAGCAATTGATTTTGTTCTGGAACTCACAGAATCGGACAATACGGTAGAATATTTTTTGGCAGTCATGGATCTTTAAACTTCTTCTGTATTTTAGACTGGTCAGCTCCTACATGCTTCTTCCGATTGTATTTCATATGTATACACCTTTATTCAGGGAGCATCCATCTTGTTTTTATTTTATTTGTGCAGTGTGTAGATCTACGCAGCTGCTTACTATTATGTGCATGTAGCTACGCCCCTGAGTTTGTTAGGTAGACTGTTGCTCAGTCATACTTAGTAAGTTACTGTCATCTTACATTGTATAAATATGTCACGGATACAAAACAACCAATCATCGCGATCAATTGTTCCAATATATTATTAATTACACAATACATGTATTTTAAATTTTAATACATCACATACGCTACACGAGTAACATATTTAGGAAATGTATTTATCCGAATTGTTGATTACGGCATCTGGCCTGCGGCATTGTTTATATTTTATTCTGCAAGGTCTTGAGAAATTGTGAACAACATTCTCTGATTGACCACTCTATCAAACAGAAAACAAATTCAGAGAACGTGTTTAATACATATTCAAACTGTAAACAATGCATGACAGGTTTAAACAAGCGTTTGCCTGATTCAGTTCAGTCAGTTCTTCTTGACACTATTTTTCCATAACAATGGCTTGTTTAAAATGCTAATTGTGGTAATATGATATTACTAGAAATGTACATATATTTATCACATAACATGTGGTGTGGGAGTGTAATAACACCAGTCGTTATTTTCGATTATCCACTAGTGGTATTATAACATAACGTTATTATCGTCATGTCACGTTAATGTACCTTTTTTTGACGTAATGGGACGTTATAAGTTATGTGATAAATAGAATCTAACATTCAAGAGCCTCGCATTATATCATTTTGCCAACTCGTTTAATAAATTCAATAATGAATAAGCACTCATGTAAGATCCTCTCTATATATTTTTTTTATTTAAAAAACTTTCTTGCTCACATCACATTTCTACTTTCAGTATGTTGGGCCTTTGCTATTGCAAGTGTGTTCTGTGGGTTGGTCAAAGACTCCATGCAAAATGGAGCTGTCAGCTGGAGCATTACTACACTATACAGAGTTGGAGACCCAGTTTCCATCTTTTGGGTTCACCAGAAACTGACATTTAGTAAGTACATGCATTCGTTTTTTTGCTTAGGCCAGAAAAAAATAGGTGTGTTTCCTATTGCATGCTCTAAAAAAATAGGGTAGGTCGGTAGGCATATTCTTTTTTTTTTTTTTTTTTTTTGGAACAAGATATTGTGAGATTCTACATGTATTTAGCTCATAAACCCCATACAAGTTGATGATATTAAGTTTCTCTGTGATGTCAGTTTACCTCGATATATTGTGACAAATCAGGCCAAAAAAAATATGGTTAGTTTCCGCTAACGGATTAAAAAAAAAAAAGGTAGGTAGGTAGGATTTTTTTTTATTATTTTTTTTTATTAATGACCCTATTTTTGGTAATGATTTTTTTTTTAATATGATAAAAATTACTGGGGAAGGTATTAATACCTAGATATTACATGGTTATGGCCCTTTTTCAATATTTGGTAATGTACAGTGGAAACCCCAGAGGTCGTGAGTTCAAATCTCACTGGAGGAATATTTTTTTATTTGTTATCTCCATAAGAAACATTGGTTCAACTTGTTAGTATTATTTATTTATTTTTTAAAAAACAAATTTTAATATTTTTTTTTATTTTTTCGGTCGCGTTAGCGGAAACAACCCCTTTTTTTATGCCTCATTGTTCAGAACATTTTTTTTCCATTTTTTTTTTAATGCATAAAATGTTTTAGGGTAGGCCCCTTAAAAATAGGGTCGGGCGAGCAACCAGAAACACAGGTGCTTTTTTTCCCTTATTAAATACCCAGATGGTTCCGCCTATTCCGTATAGGACTTGGACGAGTTGCATGTTGGGGCAGAAAGGACATAATGATCTTTTCCAAATTTAGATTAAATTAATGTTTTCTGGTTCAAATTATTTAGTGTCAATTCTAATATGTATACGGGAGGTATACAGTACTGGTTCACCCCCACCCCCACCGTGGAAAAAGTGGGTGGTCTGTCTTCAAAACTAAACATCGACCAGTCTATTATATAGCCTAAAATGTGCTGAAAATGACCTAAAACACAATTTAACTAACATATTTGGTGGTTATTGTTTTTTAAACAAAGTTATTATTAATAATTATCGGTTATCTTAATTTATTTTTGCTACTCGGCAGAGATTCTAAAAATAAATCCCTACCTACCCTTTTTTCAAAGCTTAAGGGAAACACAGTGTATTTTTGTTTGGCCTTTAAGTACTGAAACAGCTTTAGCATGTTATCTCAATCTATATGTTAAAAAAAGGTTACTATCTAAAACTGTATAGGGTATAGTTTAAATATTTATTGCACATGACTGATGTATTGATAGGCACCAATTTTACTTTCAGAAAATGTGTACAGTATGAATGATGAGGGTGCCCCATAAAACTTTGTTTGGATACATTCAACCTTGTTTGGATACCAACTTACCAAGTACAGTAATGTGCCACCAGGTAAGTTTAGATTAAAAGTTTCTGACCTTGATATTCACATTAAATGTTATTTTTGATTATGCCCTGGTAGGGAGTTTTAATATTTGAAAGTACTAAAGGGAATTGCATGAAACTTAACACACATATACTTTATACAATGAAAAAGTGTGTTGTGTCCAATAATCGAGCCAGTACCTCAAAGTTCAAGATTTCACTTGGAGGACAAATACATTTTTCTGGGGCATTTGTCACTTACTACTAGTTCACTGTTATTGCTGAACCTGTTTTAATCCGTTTAAATACAGGGCCAAGTTTGGTGAAGACATGAACAGATTATAGAAAAAGTTAAGATTAAAACATGACTGAACAAACTGACCTGAGCTATGAGTTTGACCTTTATATACTGCAAAGGTCACATGAAGTGTAAATATAGAAAGATTGAGGAAATTATATGAGGAAATGAAAAAGTTACAGCCATTATGTTTTTGTGACAGCCGAGATCGTACATGTGATCCCTATATATTGTTATGAAAAACCATGCGTGTAATACCTGAAAGAAGTATATTGTGTACATAAATAAGTTTACTAGTGTTGCTCATTTAATAAGGCAGGATACAAATAAAATAAAAGTCCTTTTAAATGCACGAACATTTGACAAAAAGGTCAAGTAAAAGACTGTTGAGGTTGGTGATCTTTAATATCTACCCCGCCTCACTAATCGTTTGGATTAGAAAACCCCAACCATAAATAATAAAGGTTAGAGGTTACAAGTGTATCTATGTTTCAGGCTTATTTGAAATCACAGAGGTGGTGTGTCAAGGGAAATGTGGAACAGATTATTACGCAAGACGTATTACATGATACTAGGTGGGTTTAATCATTGGCAATATTCACAATATTTCTCTTCGGTTTTAAGGTGTTATGGTAAAGTACAGACACTTTTTCATCATTGAAAAATAAAGTTCTGAGGGTTAAATCATTTAAGGTACTACTTGTGACATTGGTTATTTTTGCCCGAGTTATATTGAGATCATGTGAACTATTACCTAAGGCCAAAAGTAGAGATCCCTTGGTGATCTTTTAAGTCCCCCTACCTTCGGTCGTGGGTAATAGTTCACACAATCTTTTCATGCAGTGGAGGCAAATAGTTCTACTATGGTAAGCCATTCAACTACTTTATTATAAGCCGTCATATACCGGTAGTCAACATTATTGACCGGTCATTTATATATATTATACAAAATATTGTATACTACTTCAAATACATGCAGTGCTTTTTTCAACATTTTGGGAACATATTAAACCCATACCCTCAACATTGGGAATTTTAGCGTGATTTTACATAAAATTGGGAAACAAAACAGTCAAACATTTATTTCCTAATTGTATCTTTCATACTGTTTACAGTACAAAAAGATCAACAGAGGCATTTAAAACATTCCATATTCAATACTTGTCTCATTTTTGCTACTTTTCAGTGTTCTTTCTTTTTCTTCTTTCAATTGGGAATTTTCTTCTCAAAATTGGGGAAAAAAAAAAAGTTTTGTCATTGGGAATATGACCCAATAACGGCTCTATAAACAGCCCAAAAAAAAGCCCTGCATACTATAATTCGCAATGTATGCTCTCTCATATACACTTTACAAATGATGTCCTAAAGTCCATCTACATCACACGTTGATTACTTAATTTATTGCAGAAGTATGACCCTTTGTTTGACTTATTCATCTACTTCAGTGATAGTTCTAGTATGTATGTTATTATTTGTTCTTGCACTTAAAACAATTTTATATTTTACTCTTTCCAGATCATTCTGTGGTTTTGAGACCTGATATGTCAAGGACGTCTAGAGCAGGCTAGAGGAGATATTGATCCAGAGATGCTTGCTGACATTAACTAGAAATTCAAAAATGTAAATTTAAAAAAAATAAAATCTTAATATATTTTAAAATAGTGTTTATTTATCCTTTCGGTAAATATATTAACATAATAGCGATGACGCAGTTTAGGTTATATTTTAAAATGTTAATTTAGTTGACGTCATTATTTTGCTGTTAACTATTTAATAATGAAGATTTTATAGCATGTCTACGTAATTTTGAATCTTCCCTCGTATATAAAACAAGACGCCTCGGATTTTGAAATAGTCAAGATTGCCGTGTGACCCTTTAAAACATGATCTAAATGCATTACTATGTATATAAATGAAGTCATTTTTTTTGTTCTTTTACCTTATCACAAAAGGATGTCCCATTTATAGACATCAGCTAAATAAACTGTATTTGGTTATTTAGAGCTACTACCAATGCGTGTGAGAAATCGAAAATACAGAATAACTTTACTCTTATGCTATCAATCTTATGTTATCAAGTAGATTCCTCTAGTTCCTTTAAATACATCAAACATGAATGGATATAGCATACAGTGCACTGCAAGAACTTGTCAAAGATCAATGAGCATGGAAACATTATACCACCAAAAACAGACAAGATTGGGATCACTGAGTGACCAAATAGGATACTTCTGGAAGTGATAATTGCTAAAAGTGTTAAACCAAACAAGGACAATGCAATCCATATAAATGTAACCAATCAACTTGAAAATGCACCTTAAAATCTGTGTGAAGACCTAGACATTTTTAAATTGAATGAACTATCAAAATGTCTTTCAGATTGGCTTTTAAGAAAAACAGAACAAAATACCTATTAATGTAACATTCATTAAAAACACAGATTGTTAAGTGTATTTTGAAAGTTTTTAGGTTTCATGGGATATTTAAAAGCATATAAATTTCATATGCAGCTCCTTTCATATGCTTTTCATATGATACCTTACATATGATTTTCATATGAAAGGAGCTTCATGTGATTCTCATATGATACTTTACATATGATTTTCATATGAAAGGAGCTTCATGTGATTCTCATATGATACTTTACATATGATTTTCATATGAAAGGAGCTTCATATGATTCTCATATGAAATTCATATGAAAATCATATGCATTTCATATGAAAATCATATGGAACTCCTTTCATATGAAAATCATATGATTCTCATATGAAAATCATATGAAAGGTTTCATATGAAAATCATATGTGGCTCCTTTTTGTTGATCGCTCTTGTTATGTTGGTGTGTGTATTTTAGACTTGCCAAAATATTTGATGTATGATTTCCATAAAAATTACATTAACACCAAATGTGACAAAAAGCTAATTTATTGTTTATTAATACTAATTCTTTGTGCTATGATATCAAAAACAAAATATGCATAAGATGAAAGATGAAGCTTGCGGTATGCCAATTGTTGAGTTTGTTGATTTACGAAGTAAATTGTACTCATACCTCATAACTATAAAAGCAGTTTATTCACGGCGTCGGAAAGTTATCATCAGATGAAAGTTATAAAATCAAAAAAGCATGAAGTAAACAGTTATGTAATAAATAAAAATAAATAAAAAATATATCGGCATATGATGACAAGAGATAATGATAATAGATAATGGTCAAGCACTTTAGCATATAGGTAAATTCCATTGTAGAATATGATATGTATAGTGATGATGAAGACTACTATCCGGTTCCGTCAGACTTTGCTTGATGATTTTTATAATGTTTTAGTTATTTATAAAAAAAGGAGGCGAGATTAAAATATTCTAACATATAGTATAGACAAAATATTATTGTTGCTTTAATAGCAAATATGCCATTTATTTTTAGACTCATTGGAAGTTTTTCTGATCAGTTTTTAAAAAGTTTTAAATTTGTAATGTAGCCGTGGTTGGCAACCGTATCAATTGCTTTTTTGGGAAGATGTGGAAAGCTGTGCTGGGATCCCCATAATCTATTCTATTTCTTTTTACTAACAACAACAATACATGTGGGTGCATTTCTAAGTGCAAGTGGTGGCTTAGTAGTAGAATGTCCGCCCTGAATGCGGAAGATCGTGTGTTCAATCCCCGGCCGGGTCACACCAGAGACTTCTTAAAAATGGTACTAAAACCTCTCTTCCTTGACAGCATATAAAGGGGCAACATTATTTTAATATATGTTAACATAATTTTAGAGCATTTAGCCTCATACTAACACGCTTTAGATTATAAGCACAGCCAGGACTAGACGTTTCGTTCCATACTGAGCTTTGAATTCCATAAACTTCGATGCATTCTGTTATGTTTGCAAGGACGAATTCAAACCAAGGGCATGTTATAACATCTGGAGCTTTTTTGTTTTCTTTTTTTTCCTTCGCATTTTTGAACAACACACACACACAATTTAATATATATCCAGTCCATACTATTTAAAAAAAGAGAGACATCGTTGGTGTCAAAGGACATTGGCTAAAACGGCTTACCTGGACGTTGAATGGAATCAATTCCGGAAGGGTTTAAACACTGGTCAATATGCATTCGACATGTTGTGTCTGTTGCACTGTATTATGATCCAAATTAGTTGCCTGCGTTTCTATCTGGTTTGCCAGGATGTATGCATGTTATTGCAGTTCAAATTATACAAGTGTATGTTAACCAATGTTATTCCATATAAAAGTAGGTATAACAGTCGAACAGGAAATGTAACTTTCACAGAACACAGTCAACCAAAATCAAGCATTACAACATACAACATTTACAATGTTTATAAGAAGCAAGGTATTTGCCATCACAAACACATACGGGTTGACAGTAGGGCTACCGCCTTGGAACGGCCAGTGGCATTCGAGAGTGCACTAAACGCAGAAATAAATGTCGAACAGGAAAAGAGCATTCAAGGACGACAGTCAACCAAAGACACACACAGAAACATAGAACGACTTTAAAGATGAATAAAAGGCAAGATAAGACATCACAAACACAAAAGGGATGTTGACAATAGGGCTATGGCCATGGAACGGTCAGTGGCAAAAGGTCGCTGGGGGTTTAAACCAGGCTCTAGGCTGCACCAAACCTCACTCTTACTCTATTGTCATCCCAATAAACGGGACAGTATAAAGATATCCCCACCAGGTTATGATCCTCTAACAAGGCAGCACTCATCCCCCACTCTTGCCTTATTGTCAATTATACTCAATATAACACGAGACAGTAAACAACGAAATCCTTCCCAGGCTACACTCTCTAACAATCTAGGCAACAAATTTGGACTTCACCCTCTACATTCGTCTATAAGTTGTAGTATATATTTATCATCATTTCGTTTATTATTGCATTGCTTATATTGATTATAATGCAACATTTTCCCGATAGTTTACAAAGATATATATTGAGGACTTGAATAACGGCATTTTTTTCTTCAGGTTGTCTCCCTTGTACCGTATCACGTCCCACATTATTATGCTACGTTTCGTCCCGGCTTGCCTTGACTTTTGAATGGAATCAATTCCGGAAGGGTTTGAACACTGGTCAATATGCATTCATAGGCTGTGTCTATCGACCAAATTAGTTTCCTGCGTTTCTTCCCAGTTTGCCAGGATGTATGCATGTTATTGCAGTTCAAATTATACAAGTGTATGTTAACCAATGTTATTCCAAATAAAAGTAGGTATAAAAGTCGAACAGGAAATATAACTTTCACAGAACACAGTCAACCAAAATCAAGCATTAAAACAAACAACAAAAACAATGTTTATAAGAACCAAGGCATGTGTCATCACAAACACATACGGGTTGGTTGACAATAGGGCTACCGCCTTGGAACGGCCAGTGGCATAAAAGCCGCTGGTGGGGTGGGGAAGTAGGAAGGGGTTAAACCAGGTTCAAAAGAGGGTTCACTCTTCCCTAACTCTTGCCCTATTGTCAATTGTACCCAATAAAACGAGACAGTAAACAATGAAATCCCCCCAGGCTTTACTCTCTAACAATCAAGGCAACATTAATAGGTATTATAAGAATAACACACAGATCGCCACCCTTAATCATTTACCCGAATGCAATTTGAACCAAAAACTCAATGCGGCCAAATTTGGACTTGAACTTATAAAAATCTAGTATACATTTACCATCATTTGTTTTATTATTGCATTGATTATATTGATTATAATGCATACAAAAATATATATTGAGGACTTGAATAACGGCATTTTTTTTCTTCAGGTTGTCTCCCTTGTACCGTATTATGTCACACATTATTATGACTCCGTTTCGTCCCGTCTTGCCTGGGCGTTTGAATATAATCAGTTACAGAGGGGTTTGAACACTATTAAAATTGTATTCGACAGGTGTTATTCCAAATAAACCATTCGTAATATGTTTATAACTTAAACGCGACTTTTTGAGACTACAGCAGGGTAGCGAGGCTTGGTGAACCTTGGGATCTGTTTCAACACTAACCGTTACAAGATGGGACCCTTATTACCAACTCTGTTGTTTGTGGAGTAACGTTCTAACTTGGTAAATGTTTATGCATCCATGTTGTTTGTTTTATGTGAATGATACATTTCCTGTTCGACCTTTGTGTCAGCTTCTTTTTTCGCGATGGATATATTGCTTTTCATAATCGGTAATGGGGTTACAATACATAAAAGTCAGTCAGAAATCTAATGCCGCATATGCCATTTGCAAATCTTCTTTAAATTAGCTACCAAAGTTATTTCATATTTTTAAAGGAAGGTGATAGTATATTTTAAACCAATATTATTTTGAGAAATCAGTAGCGTTTCAAAAGACGATGTTTTCAAACATTAGCCTGATATTACTATACTAAGCAATAATGTTACTATGTTATCGATGTTTTATTTGTATTGAACGAGTTTTGGGTGTAAGGGTAGAAGTTGTATTTTGCCCAAGAACACACCGATGTCTTTTTTAAAACACAGCAGTAAGCATGACTTGTTTGAGGCTTGTCTAAAATCTTGTCCTGTCGTACCCTTAATGGTTTGTTCTCTTGTTGTTTCTGCTGTTTTATATTCATATATTCATAATAATAATATATGCGTTATAATGACTATTAATGCTTCCGTAATCGCTAGAGAATATAGCCTGGCGGGAATACTTTATTTACACTGTCCCGTTTTATTGAGATGGCAATAGGATAAGCGTTATGTTTGGTGAACCTAGAATCTTGTTCGTGTTTGTGATGTCATATGCCTTGCGTTTTATTAACATTGTAATTGGTTGTTTTATTTGTTTGTTTTGGTTGACTGTGTTTTAGAATAGCTATACTCGTTTTAACACCGTGTTAGATGTTATTTATTTATTCTTTTAAATGAATAAAATAGGTTTAATATGGGTTGTTTTATGATTTGTAAATGTATAAGCAACACATAGGAAGTTTTCATTTCATGTAATTTTTCCTAAATGTTTTTAATACTCCACATATGCAGTAAACACAACTGGCAGAAAGCTTGATATTGTCCGAGAGGCTGGGATTGAGTCCAAGATCCCTGGAGTACGGCTTACAATTGAACTGTAGCACTACCATTCACAATGTAATGGTTGTTCAAGTCACTTGACACGAATGGGAGTTCCATCTCCACTCTTTTCACCATCGGCCACCGGTTCATAACGTTTCATACTACTGGCACTGTTCCATTTTAGTTAACGTCCTCCGTTGATAAGAATCTAAACTGTCTAATCTCTATATCTAGAACCTTTTAAAAAAGAAACAAAGAAATGAAAGTAAAGTCAGAACACTCAGCACTTAATACATATAATAAAAAAACACTATGAAAGGTATTTATGCAAATATGCAAATATGATTGATTTTGTGTTTTTTCGCTACAATGTATAATAATTTGCAAAAGCACACATACTTAGTGCTGGTGAGCTTAATTTTATTTGTTGGAGTCTAGTACCGCAAACAGTTTGAAGGTTTAGTTTAACTTTTTGATCAATTTTAAATATTGCTTGACAATATTGAACAGTCACCACGATTTAACATATTCATGGTGTCATTATTTATTATAGATACACAAAGGAAAGACGATTTATTTGATTTCTGTTTGCATGGTGTTTATAACTTCAAAAACATATATGTATTTCTAGAGGATCTATTTATTGAATGGGCACTGTCCTAATTGTTATGAACAACTGCTGAGTGTTACAGAAGTACATACCATATTCATAAATGTCTGTATATTGTATAAAGCTCTACAATATTTCGTATTGTATAAAGCGGAGAGTGTAAAGATGCATAACATATACTAACTAGTATATGATCTTTTGTGTGAGGATATAGCTCTAAAATACAATATATTCACGTCTTTATGCAAAATATCATATATTCTACAGCCTATGACAACAATTAGAAGAGTTCGAGTTGCCAACTGAGCACGAGTAATACTAACAACGCTATTGCAAGGTTTTCCATTTATACAACTAATTAGCTTCGGATATTTGTTTTTATGTATTCGAAATATAAATGTATAGGTAATGGAAATGTGATGGGATGTTTGTATAGCTTCATTCAAGTTTACAATATTTACTGTATGACTTAAAAGAGTACTTACAGCTTACGACTAGCTTGGAACTGTTAGGCGGATGAGCGACTCTACCCGTTCTCACTATAAATATATAACATAAATTGTCACTTATGTAAACTAAACATTGAAATAAACTTAGTCAAATTGCATGCAACGTTTAGTTATGACAACACTTTTGAAATGAAATGGTCAGTTACGCTTAGAACTTGAGATGAAATAGACATGCCCGAACGTACGTATAAACGTCGAATAGGAAATATAGCTTTGACAGGACACATTTTCCAAAAACACGCAATAATACAAACAACATTTAATATGTTAAGACATTTGACATCCATACACACAAACGGTTTCTCAATAGGTCTACCGCCTTGAAAACCTCTTTTAAATAATGTGATAGGATGATTATTAATGTCAACAAGTTACAAATCGACTTTATTAAAATAAACAACAAACTATGCTACATCTTTAAAATAAAGTGGGAATGTTGTTCAATTTCGTTGAAATAAAATCCAATTTTCAGTATTTATTGTTATATCAATTACATGAAATGAAAAGACCCGTAATGACAAAAAATATAATAAAATAGTCATTAAGATCAATATTGAAATGAACTAGCCAGGTACGAGAAGAACACAGTAATGGCATATAACTCATCTGTGAAGTAAACAATTCAAACAAATTTGAAATGTCATTTTAGCCAATAACTTTCAAATATATGTCAAACAAATTAAAGTCAGTTCATTACAATTAAATAGTCGGTTCCAAATCTTGAAGTTGCAACGTTGAACTGAAACTATTTGTTGCTTCCAAGGGATCCCATTGGGATTTTCCTTGCAACCGGAATATTTTTTTCATTTCTTTAAAGCTGGGATTTTTATTTCGCCTAGTACACTGGCCAGATTTTGTTTTAAATTACTATTCGTAGAATAGGAAGAGCTGTTGTATATCTACTCAACGTCCGCTTTCAGTTGTTTGCCAAGTCCAATTATTTCAGTAACCACTGGTCAGTGAAACTTGAAATATGTCATCAGTACCATCAAGGACACTGGTAGACACATGTTCCATAAAATAGATATAAAATCAAATCGAACAGGAAAGTAGCATTCAAGGACGACAGTCAACCACAAACACACACAGAAATAAAGATCAACTTTAAAGATGAACAAAAGGCCAAATAAGACATCACAAACACAAAAGGGTTGACAATATGGCTACCGCCTTGGAACGGTCAGTGGCAAAAAAAGGCCGCTGGGGTTTAAACCAGGCCATATTAATATACTATGTATTGCGTTTAAGCAAAAACATGACCCTTTTGTTACTTTCAATTCTGGTTAAAGTTCTTTGACAAATCCATGTATTTTAACAACTGAAAGTCGTACATCAACACAACTTCAGTAAAGCTTAAATTATCAAGGGCACTAGTAGAAGCATGTTCCATATTAACTCTGTATTGCATATAAGCCAAGATATGTCCCTTTTCCGACTTCAAAATTCTGGTTAAAGTTTTTATGCAAGTCCTTGTATTGCAATAGGTGACCGTTCCAAGGCGGTAGCCCTATTGTCAACCCTTTTGTGTTTGTGATGTCGTTTGCATTTATTGTTGATTTTGCCTTCTTTTTTGTCTGTTTGCGTGTTTGTTTCTGTGTTTTGTGGTTGACTGTCCTCCTTGAATGCTACTTTCCCTGTCCGATCTTTTTATATTTCTTTTAATTATAAATACAACTTCAGTAAAGCGGTAATGCTAGTAGACACATGTTCCATAGGTAATTCTGTATTGCATTTTAGCAAAATTATGGCTCTTTTTCTTGATAAATAGTTTCTATATTGTATTTTAGAAAAGGTGTAGCCCCTTTTCGACTTAGAATTTTTAAATTTTATTTGTTGGTAAGTCCATTTATTTCAATACCCACTACCCATATATCTCTGTCAAAAGAGCTTAACAATTGTCATCAGTGTCATCAGGGGCACTTACAGATACATGTTTCATAACTTTTTATTTCATTTTAGCCAGATATATTATTTTTGTTTAGAGTTCAGGTTAAATTTTTGAAGCAGCTTTACATAGTTCAATGCAACTCACGGCTTACATGAAATAACAATGTCAAGCCTGTACATTTCATTAACTCCGTAAACCCCACACCTTCCCCACTTTTACAACACCACCACCACCACCGCAATCACCCCAGATAAAAAGAGAAATATTTGTTCTATTCTTTTTGGTTTCTCTTCAGTTACCATGCCTGTACCCTGTTCTCTTGCAATCCCCTCCCCAACTCCTACCCACCCATGTACACACTCTCCACCTTAGACTCCCCAATGAAAATATTGTATTAATTACGTGTTTTTTCCTATTCAGTAACACTTCACTTTCCTTACCCATCCTCTTCAAGTTCATTATCTTTCTGGGGTATTGAAGGTGTTGCTTTGATATTTGGTATATATGTTTACTGACCACCCTCTCCCCGCACTCCCTACACCCTCTTTTTCCATATTGGGTGGATCATGAACTCCATGTGTTCGTTTTAATCTTAAGTTATGCTTATCCTTGTCTGCTTTCTATGTGAGCCCCTTTTAGGTCTTCTAAATTATATATTGATTGGATGTTTGTTTGGTGGTGTAGGGGATTGTCTTGTACTTAGCAATGTATACCATGTTCCATACCATTCTTATTAACACTGGGATATAGGCATAGTTTGTCTGTACCCTGGCATTGCATGTTGCTGAAACTGATTCTTAAGTCCACTTACATGTACTTGTTGAAGATATTCACAAAGTCCATCGCACAAGTACCAGGACCCTTGTATTGAAATACTACCATGGCCACTGCATACCACATTGATTACTAGCATGTCCAAAATACATCACATGTATAACTATCATGGCTACTCTTTATCACATTTTCTACTACCATGCCCACTGCATATTACAAGTATAATACTACCATGAACACTGTATATCACATTTAATACTACCATGACTACTAAGACTAAATACCACATGTATTACTACTATAACCACTGAATACCCATTCATTACTATCATGACCACTAAATACCCCATTCATTACTACTATGACCACTGAATATCCCATGTATTACTACCATGAGCTATGCATACTACATTTATTACTACCATGATCACTGTATATCACATTTAATACTACCATGTACCATGACTACTTTGACTAAATACCACATTTATTACTACCATGAACACTGAATACCCCATTCATTACTACCATGACCACTGAAAACCCATGTATTACTATCATGAGCTATGCATACTACATTTATTACTACCATGACCACTGTATATCACATTTAATACTACCATGACTACTGAGACTAAATACCACATTTATTACTACCATGACCACTGAATACCCCATTCATTACTACCATAACCACAGAATACCCCATGTATTACTACCATGAGCTATGCATACTACATGTATTACTACCATGAACACTGTATATCACATTTAATACTACCATGACTACTAAGACTAAATACCACATTTATTACTACCATGACCACTGAATACCCCATTCATTACTACCATGACCACTGAATACCCCATGTATTACTACCATGAGCTATGCATACTACATTTATTACTACCATGACCACTGATACCATATTTATTAATAATATTGTAATGCCTCCATGGAGTGATTCTAGATCACCTGAGCCGAAGGCTCAAGGTGAACTATTGGGATCACTCTTCGTCCGTCGTCCGTCGTTAACTTTTCTTCAAACGACTTCTCCCCAGAAACCTCTTAGCAAATTTTGACCAACTTCACGTGGATAATCCTTAGATGAATGATTTTAACATTTGTTAAAATTAGGTCAGCGCGATATCCAACATGGCTGCGATTACCCTATAAAGTCGAAACATGAAAAAAAACTTCTTCTCAAGAACCGCTGGATAGATTTCAACAGTTTTTCTTTGAAAATGATTGCCAACGCCTAGACTATCAAGTTTGATCAAATGTAGTCCCCGGGGTTAAAAATGGCCGTGCCTCGGGGTCCAAAGTTTGTATATTGAGATTTTGCATGTTTTTCATATAGACATATAGGAAAAAACTTTAAAAAATCTTCTCCTCTGAAACCACAAGGCACAGAGGTCTGCTGTATTACATGTAGCATCAGCTTATGGTCCTCTACTAAGTTTGCTTAAATGGTGACCCTGGGGTCAAATTTGTCCCCGCCCCGTGGTCACAGTTTAGGGTTACCGTTACCATAAACTTCGTAAAACCTTTGTAAAATTTTATTATCGTAACCCTGATCTTCTTTCCAAATATAAATGTAATTTAAGGACTCTTCTGCGACAAGGACTATCACAAACTGACTTCTATGGTGATGTGATTTATAAACTTCGTAAGATTCTTGGTCATGATCACTTTCATAATATCTTTGTTAAACTTGTTAAAAAGTTTATCAAAAGAGGTTATGACCCTATCATTTTGCAACGTACTGCATGCTTGGTGGTGGACCCTTTTACAGTTCGCCACTATGCTTTCCTCTTTAATTGTACGATGACCGGACAGGCTGTGGACCCTATGATGACGCCTACCTAAAGCCCATTGGGACGGTGGCGTTTGATGTTTGTCCATGATCTTTCTTGTCGTGCCCTAAATGGTGTATTCGCTTACTGAACTGGCTTCTGCCAAGTCATTGAGTACCTTCATTGTGGCTTTCCAGGCTATTGTTTTTTTGTATTATATTTACACGAGCATATTTGTGTTTTACTTATATTGCCTATTGATGCTGCCTTGGTGGTTAGAGATTAGATCATGGCGGGGATTTCTTTATTTACACTGTCCTGTTTTAATGGGATGACAGTAGTGTAAGTGTGAGGTTTGGTGCACCCTAGAACCGGTTTAAACCCCCAGTGGCCTACTTTGCCACTGACCGTTCCAAGGCGGTAGCCCTATTGTAAAACCCTTTTGTGTTTGTGATGTCGTTTGCATTTTTTATTAATTTTGCCTTTTCGTTTGTCTGTTTGCGTGTTTGTTTTTGTGTTTTGTGGTTGACTGTCGTCCTTGAATGCTGCGTTCCCTGTCCGATATTTCTATCCTTCTTTACAAAGACTTATATAGGATTTTATTTTAAAAAATCTTCTTGGAAACAAGAGCCACAGGTTTGATATTTTTCATTTACTATAAGCTTATGGTCCTTTACCAAGTTTGTTAAAATGGTGACCCTCGGGTCACATTTGGCCCCGCCCCAAGGGTCACATGTTTTACATAGACATGTATAGGGAAAAACTTAAAAAATCTTCTTCTCTGAAACTGCAAGAGCCAGAGGTTTAATATTTTGCATTTGCTATAAGCTTATGGTCCTCTACCAAGTTTGTTCAAATGGTGACCCAGGGGTGACATTTGGCCCCGCCCCGTGTGTCACAGTTTGCAAAGGCTTATATATGGGAAAACTAAAACAAATCTTCTTCTCTGGAATCGCATGGCACAGAGCTCTCATATACTACATGTAGCATCAGCTTATAGTCCACTACTAAGTTTGTTGAAATGGTCACCCTGGGATCAAATTTGTCCCCGCCCCAGGGGTCACAGTTTTACATAGACTTATATAGGGAAACACATCTTCTCGGAAACTACAAGAGCCAGAGGTTTGATATTTTGCATTTACTATAAGCTTATGATCCTTTACCAAGTTTGTTCAAATGGTGACCCTCGGGTCACATTTGGCCCCGCCCCAAGGGTCAACTGTTTTACATAGACATGTACAGGAAAAATTTAAAAATCTTCTTCTCTGAAACTGCAAGAGACAGAGGTTTAATATTTTGCATTTGCTTTAAGCTCATGGTCCTCTACCAATTTTGTTCAAATGGTGACCCTGGGGTCACATTGGTTCCGCCCTGGGGGTCACAGTTTTAATTAGGGTTGTATAGGGAATAACCTAAAACAAATCTTCTTCTCTTGAACTGCAAGAGCCAGATGTTTAATATTTTGTATTTGCTATAAGCTTATGGTCCTCTAAAAGTTTGTTCAAATGGTGACCCTGAGGTAATATTTCACCCCACCCTGTGGGTCACAGTTTTACATAGACTTATATAGGAAACACATAAAAGTCTTCTTCTCTGGAACTACAAGAGCCAGAGGTTCAATATTTTGCATTTACTCTACTCTTATGGTCCTTTACCAAGTCTGTCCAAATGGTGACCCTGTGGTCACATTTGGCCCCGCCCCAGGGGTCACGTTTTACATAGACTTGTATAGGGAAAAACTTAAAAATCTTCTTCTCTGGAACTGCAAGAGCCAGAGGTTTAATATTTTGCATTTGCTATAAGCTTATGGTCCTCTAAAAAGTTTGTTCAAATGGTGACCCTGAGGTAAAATTTGACCCCACCCTGTGGGTGACAGTTTTACATAGACTTATACAGGAAACACATTAAAGTTTTCTTCTCTGGAACTACAAGAGCCAGAGGTTTAATATTTTACATTTACTATACTCTTATGGTCCTTTACCAAGTTTGTTCAAATGGTGACCCTGGGGTCACATTTGGCCCCGCCCCAGGGGTCACATTTTACATACTCGTAAGGGAAAAACTTAAAAAATCTTCTTCTCTGAAACCACAAATTACACAGCTCTCATATATTACATGTAGTCCTGGGGTCACATTTGGCTCTGCCCAATGTGTTACTCTCTAGCACCTTCATTTTGTATTTGATCGTTACCAAACATTGTCAGTGTCTTTATATCAATGTTGTTATACACAACAGAGCCCACATTTCTTGAACAATTTTAACCGAACTTGCACAAATTGTATATGACCATAACATTTCGAAGTTTGATAATGTGCCAGTACTCAGGTGATCGATTTAGGGACATCTTGGCCCTCTTGTTTGTAATGTCAGCCCAGTATAATTTGTACCGCACAACTTTCTGAAGATGATTTGAAAAGTTTACTCATGAGTTCATAGCTGAAGATTCCGAAAGAACGCAAAGAACAATCTGCAGGAATTTATTTTCTAGCTGCTGAGAATAGTGATTTTGAATAGAGAGAAGTAACAATGTTTTCTCATGTTTTATTTCAAAGGGATATTTAGCAGAACCAAACATCTTTTTCAAACATATTTTTCAGTATAATAAAATAAATAGCCTCAGAAGGTTGACAAATATTAACTGTCACCCTCACAGGACCTCAATATTTACATACTACCAGTTATACACACATTTATCACATTTATAACTACCATCACTAATGTATACCACATGAAGTTTATTACTACCATGATATATGTACATCACATTTATTACAACCATGAATACTATCACTGTCTTCTAAACACATTCAACTGTAGATTTTGATAAACTTCTGAGCAGAAGTTGTGGATGTAGCGAGATTGTGGTTAAACATTTCGATGTTGAATTAAGTGGCTGATGGAGTAGATCTGCATTTATCATAGACTGAAGAGGGAGCCAGATTTCTTTTTCTCGAATTTGACTCGCAGCCAGATAATTGTTTTCCAAGAATATGAGAGAAGGCTGGATTTTCTTTTTAACAATTTGTGGGATTTCTTTTCCCTCAGGTCAGAGCCGGGATATTTTTTTCAAGAATTCAAGGGCCGGAATATTGTTTCGGGAAAAATCCCAATTTGAAAGGAAATTGTCAGCTAATAAATACAGAAAAATGGATTCCTTGGAAGCAACAAACACCAACAAGAGAGAAAAGTAGTCAACAGCATAGCAATGACATATTTCGAGATAGAAAACTCGAGCAGCTGTTTTGAGTGGAAAATGTTAGTTATGTCAACATCGACACTTACATACAATTTATCAACAAATTGAAATAATTGGACGGAATGTGAACACTTACCGCTGATTATTTCATCGTTTGATGAACCGATTTGAGTCCGAGGAGTCGGTTGGCTGGTTTCCTGTCTCACTATCAATAGACAAATCTCTTATTAAAACATTGTCTCATTGGTATGAACATTGCTTGTAGTTGTTCAGATCACGCTTTAAAAGTAAGCATGAACACTATTACAACTGAGTAATGCATTATTGCATTACGCTAAAATGTATTAATATAGTGTGTTTTCACATGTATTATGTAAAAAATAATGCTTTTTACAAGATTAAACTACGTAAAATAATATTCAGTGATAGGAACAAGATGCATATCGAATACATTGACGATTTTAAAGCAACATACAAACTCCTTTAAATGAGATTTTGGCTTCATATTGTGTGTTTTGAGTAATCATTTTTCGATGCACAATTTCTGAAAATCTGAAAAATCCCTTATTCATTTTTTTTTTGAAAATGCTAATAATAATCACATAATGTGATCAAATGTTTTGTCGGCGATACTTAATTAGAAGTCCTTTTGTGAAAGCGTCTCAAACAAATCTATGTTTTTTGTAAAATACAAATACAGATTGTTGCCATTGACTATTTAAAATTGGTACACTCAAGTAGCTGGTGTGAAAGGTACAACATGTAAAACAGCTTTATTTTTGTTTTATTTTTGTTTTTAAGTAGATATACAGCTACACTTACATCTCCTCGGAGGTAACACTCGACAGCGTTCCCAATTCCCCCATGGTACTACAAAGTAATAATGAAAGGCTCAGCTATGAAATCTATTTTGAACTATAGAGCTCAATTTTGGATGCCGTTCTGAAAACTATTGCCATTTACAAAAAGGACCAGTAATAACACTACTGACTTGTTGCACGGGTAAACTGTCGAACAGAACTTAACACAAGCTAGTAAACTGCCAAACAAAAGTAAACAAACGCTAGTGTGAAGATCAATTCGTATTGAAAAGTGATTCTTGGGAAGCAATGGACAAAACAAAGCGATGAAAGTAGTATAGTCTATTTAAGATAGGGTAACTTTACTTTAAATACACACACATTGGGCTGAATGATTGAAAAGGACGTAAACACTAATTTAAAGGCATTTTCTGTAGTTTTTCATGCGCAGCATTTTGGGTGACTTCTCTTCTAAAACTATTGGATGGATTTTCCTAAATATTTACATGAATATTGCTCTTGATGTCTAGTTGTATTTATTTTTATTTTTATTTTTATTTTTTTTATTGTCTTTATTTATATAAATGACTACTATTAGAAACATACATAAAATAGGAAAAATATAGCATTTTGTAAAAATTCAAACAAAATTAAACATTTTAAGCATAATGGTAGGGTTCCAAAAACCAATATTAGATCTCAATATGCATGGTGACCTATAATTTTAATTGCATATATTGTCTTGCTATATGTTCAAATAAGTGCCTAAGAAGTTTGAACAAATTCTGTTATTAGGAACATAACAAAAAAGGAAAATATACCATTTCTATATAATTTCATACAAAACTTGGCCTTTTAGCATAGGGGTAGGGTTTCAAAAAAACATTCTTTACAAGCATGGGGACCTAACATTTTTATTGCACATTTTGTTTTTATATATGTTAAACTATGTGCTTAGAAAGTTTAAACAAATTCTCTTATTGGGAACATACAAAAAAAAGAAGGAAATTGTATCATTATGGGCTAATTTGTGCATAAATTGTGGTAATGGTCTCAACAGATTTTGTAAAAAAATATAGGTTTTACATAAAGATGAGCTTTAAATGTTATTATAATAAATTTTCTTTACTTTAATACAATTTTAGCAGAATTGTGACCAATGAATAAATGATTAGACTTCAAAAATGTCTTATTTAGCTATTTCATGGACTTGTTCAACTTTTTGAACAGATTGACATGATGGTGGCATTACACATTATTTTTTAAATTTTTAACAATTATGGTGACCTACCATTATTTTTGCATTTTCTGTATATATATATACTGTACTAAAAGTTTAAAGAAAATCTGTTATGCAGAAAAAACTATAGAAAATGTCTTTAACTGATATGCTTTTCCAACGTATTTGAAATCAATAAGTTGTTTTAAACACTTGAAATGAAGGAGTCAGTTATGTCAACAATTTTAGAATGAAGTGTTTAGTAATTTTAACAACTTTAATAGGAAATTGTCAGTTATTAAAACTCTGTTGAAAAATCTTATGGCATTAACATTGAAACAAACGTGTTAGACATGCCAACAATTCTGATATTAAATGGTCAGTGTTTTCATAAAGCCATGGAAATTGTAAGGTGGATTTTATAATGCAGTGGCCAGTTGACCCACCAATTGAAATTAAATATTCAGCTGTATCAGATAAACTGGCTTTTGGGAGTTTATTCAAGCCATGGTATAAATATCATTATTCACCAGTGTTAGAACTTAACGTCAACAAAGTCATGTTAAGGCACATTCTCTGACTTTATATGACATCGTGCTTTATGTAATGAATATAATTGTGCTAATTTATTATTGAATTTACTAAACTCATTGGCAAAAACGATAATGAAAACTCGCTTAATAAATTCAATATTAAATGATCACGTATATAAGATCCTCTAAGTATTAACAATGTTGAAAGTTGATAAAATGCTAGGTGCTCTCTAAAACGATTTAAAAATTGTTCCGCAGCTTTTAATTTAATATTGGTCAGCTGTATCAACGTGCAAAATGTCAACATCTAGGTCAGTTCTAAGGAGGATTTGTTTTGAAAAAAGAATGAATAGCAATGTCAACAATGTCAACCTAAAATCATCTATCTTGAGACAATCTTTAAAATACAACTATAGTGAGTTATACTATTTTAAAGAAATATTTAGCTATAGCAATACTTTTGAAAATAAATTCAAAATGTCAGTTAAATCTACAACTTTTAAATTAATTCATTTCTTGTTCAGTTTAATCGACACATTAAGATAAACGCAAAGTTTGAACAACATCGAAGCAAAATGATCAGTTTTTGTTAGCATTATGAAACGCAATGTTTGATAAATTCAACGAATAGACATGAGCAATTCTGGTACCCCACCCACTGTTATAGTCTATAAACAACACATAAAAACGCTAATGTTTAGTGCATTTAGTGCATGTTAGAAGAGACGAACAGCTTTGTCCGCTTTTATTAAAACCATTTATAGATTAAAAGTTGTTATGATACTTCAATATTGTTTGAAAACGGCAGGATGAGAAAACTTTATCAATATAAAACCAACCAGCCATTTTATTTCCAAAGGGATTTAACTCTAATCAAAATAAATTGCAGTAACTTACCTTTCATAAATGTAGGAAGCGGACATGCATACACTCGTCATTGTTAAAACTGCGAATTACTTTTATGGGCTGAAAAAATACCAAAGCATTGTTATCGAGAAAAGAAAATAAGACCGATACTAGTTTTTTTTTACCGATATAACACTATATTTATCTACTATTTTATACACGTGATCAACACTTCAAACTTTTAAACATTAAGTAATACATATATGATCCAATACTGAACTAAGTATAATCCACTGTTAGCTTTCAAAACATGTTCTACCGTAGCCGGGCTTTTAACGTGTTAAAAGTAAAATCACTGGAAAAGTTTACAGATTTAATTATTCTTCCTACATAAATTATTTAAATCACAAAACATATTTCAGTTATTAAGAATAATAAATTGTTTTAATTTTATATTTATTTTAAAGAAAATGATGACATTATTATTATTATTATTATTATCATTATTTTGATTATTATTATTATTATTTCATTAATAATACTAATACGAATATATAAAGGTGGAGTGCGTGGTCCAGTGGTAGAGCGCCGAACTCTAGATCGAGAGGTCGTGGGTTCGATCCTCCGTCGCGGCCATGTTATTTATCCTTGAGCAAGATAATTAATCCACATGGCTTTGTACTGGTTCTAACCAGGAAGTCATCGAGAGTGATTTAATCTAAGTTGCAAGAACTTGTTTCGCAATCGATGTAAAATAAATATATTTAAACATATAAAGGATATTTGTTGTTATGGAGTGATTAACAGATTTGATTTCACCGAGAAGTGAGAAAACTTTATATTTTCACAAATGTAAATCATGAGTGAAAATATAAGTTTGATCCCCTCGATAAAAAAAAATCGAGAATAAAATGACATTGAAAAACGTATTTCCGACAGTGATAAAATAAACTCTTTGTTTCACACGAATGCTATACCACTTCTATTACACTGCTAAAATCCACTATTTAACTGTTAAATTATAACATAAATAATTATCATTATTATTATTACTATTATTATTATCGTTTATAATTCTAATTAAATCCCGTTGATTTCATGTCATAAAACTGACTTAATTTAATGCAATTGATAACCAGTGCAAACGTTTGCCGCGTTTAAACTGTGTTTTACATTCTTTTATATTGAACGCATTCACAACTGGTGAAATAATCAAATGAAAATGTACTACTTCACATAAGTAAGTTGTAATACTGACTTTTTGTCACGTGTCTATGACGTGATACGAAAATTAAGTATGTAGTTTAACAGGGTTTAACAGGGGATATTAATAAAGTTATGGTATAGGTTATTTCTTTTTAGAATCGTAGTTACACTTATACGAGTAAGCTGAAGTGACACAACATAATTTTTGACGAATTTCTGATTAAAACCCCCAAAACGTTTGCACATTTAACTTATGTTTGTGAAGTCTCGCACTTCAATTTGAATTGTATATATTCCATGTAATTGTTGTTTGAAGCCAGTATTTTGGATCGGTGCGTTTTGTGCAGGTTACATTTTCTGTTCGATATTCGCATCTGCATCAATATTCAGAGGTATTCTACATCTGCACGAAACTGTCACTTTAACAAAACGGATCCATTCTAAATATGAGTTCATAAACGACTTTCCATTCCATAGATATCTACACTTTTTGTATGAGTTATGAATTATTTTAATTTTATGAACCTTTTGGCGAGTTGAAATTCAAAACAATTCACAATGAGTTTGATATATATTATATGGAACGGGGACGAGTTTAAGATCCTTTTTATCACATGACATTACAGTCAACTATGTAAAAAGAAATTAAGAAGGGCATAAAACTGCCACGACGTCAGACAATCTTTAGCGCCAAAACGCCATGTGACGTCATAATGTCATGTCACGAACAACGCTGACTCGAATGTTTCCATATTGATTACGCCATCCTAACATGATGCGCCTTAGATTCCCGCCAAAACGAGTTTAAAATCAAAGTTATCATCAACGTTTTTCAATGTCATTTAGCCGATTGCTCCATCTATAGTTTATTTACATGAAAATAGTGATACAACCTTCATCTGTATTGTAAATAACTAGCATGCAACGTAAATCATACATCAACACGTGTGGCTCCCGGCCATATTGTGCACTACTTTCTGTGCCGTTGCCTTCGTAAACATTTGAATATACCGAAGCCTCGATCGTATGAACAAAGGTATTGTTGGATAGGAAATTCATTTATGTACACGATAGTAAGTAAGTAGTAAGTAAGTAAGTAAGTAATTTCTTTATTTATAGAGGATGACTCAATTTGCAAAGCCAATTTTCCTTGAGACCTTCTTAATAACATATTTACAAATATAATACAACACATAAACGTAATTTATCAAATAGCTATAGGTATACTTATTAACACATATCTTTTAAAATGAAACGCTATCTAAAATAATTCAAGATGAAACATAAACATACTACAATGTATATATAAATAGACACATTTGTATAGTGTATACATCATTACTGCTTTTAACTCACGGAATTAATAATATGTAAAAGCAAACTAGACTATGCTAGATTTATATTCGATTTTCACTTTTTACCCATTTCAAGCATTTGTTGGAATGTTTTAAATTTCAAGGGGAATACTATGCCATACTAAAGTTCCAGAATATGACAAGCTGCTTTTGAATCGTTCCTTATTTGGCTTAGGTATTATGAAATTTCTATTTGTAATTGATCTCAGTTGCATTGAAGTATTCTGCTAATTTACTCTCATATGAAACAAGTCGCTTAGATATTGCGGGGACATTTATTTTGCTATTTTATACATGCTTTTAGCTTTTTGAAGAAAAACAATGATAACATATTTAGAGAAATACGCGCATGTTCAATATTAATATATGACGAGCAATACTATCAATAATATTAATATTACTGAAAATGAAATTTCTGATGATATCCTATCAACTTTAGTGATAAATAAAGCTAGTGGGCCAGATGAAATAAGTCATCGAGTCCTGAAAGAAACTTCAAAAACAATATGTCGCCCCCTGTTTATTCTGTTTAATCGTTCAATTCAAGAAAGTATTTTTCCACAATGCTGGAAATAAGCTAATGTTATGCCACTTTTTAAATCAGGTGATAAAGATTCACCGTCAAACTGTAGACCAATATCGTTAATTAGTTGCGTTGGAAAAGTTATGGAACGCATGATATTCAAACATATTTTTAATTGTTTGCTTACCAATAATTTAAGAACCAGTCTGGTTTCTTACCTGGTCACTCAACAGTTTACCAATTAATTGATATTTATAATCAAATATGCAAAGCGATTGATGAAAACAAATTTACATGTATGGTATTTTTTGATATATCCAAAGCTTTCGATCGTATCTGGCACGCAGCTTTAATTTATAAACTCCGACAACATGGCATTTCAGGTAACCTTATTAATTGGATAAATAATTATATAACTGATCGTAAACAAAGAGTTTCCGTTGGTTCTTCTTTTTCTGAAATAAAAACTCCAAATGCCGGCTTACCCCAAGGCTCTGTTTTAGGACCATTATTGTTTTTAATCGATATAAACGACATTGCTGATGCATTGCCTAGTACGACAAGCTGCTGATGACAGTTCTATTGCGGTATCTACATCCGACATAGATTATATGGAAACTACAATTAATGAGGACATGTGTAAAATATCGAATTGGTCAAAGCAATGGCTAGTAAAATGTAATCCATCTAAAACTGAAGTCATCTTCTTTTCACTTGCAAACAGAAACCGCCCGTCTTTGATATTTGAAAATACTCAACTTAACTTTGTTGACCATCATAAACATCTAGGAGTAACCCTTGAATAGTCATGATGGGTCCTGGCATCAACATATTTCAAATATTGTAATATCTGCGTCTAAGGTATTAGGTTCAATGAAATTAATGAAATTTGAATTAAAACGTCAAACGCTTAATCAAATATATAAATCTTACCTTCGTCCTATTTTAGAATACGCGGCTATAGTATGGGATAGTTGTACAAATTATGAAAAAGATAACTTAGAAAAAATACAGTATGAAGCCGTACGAATAGTTACTGGCCTGACTCGTTCTGTCTCTATACAAAAATTGTTAACTGAAATTGGTTGGGTCTCTCTGTCCGATAGAAGACAGAGTTGATATTGACCTTTAAGTTTAAAAATGGAGATTTATCGAGTTACTTGAATGAAATATTCCCTGCAACTATTTCGGAATCGAATACTTACAACTTGAGAAACAGTTCCAACTTCATTACTTTACCTAGAAGAACAGAACTGTTTTCGAGATCAGTCTTACCGTCATCTCTAAAACTTTGGAACGAACTTGATATTTATATTCGCGAAGCACCATCCCTTTCGAGTTTTAAAACTAGACTAAAAATTTACTTTAAACCACCGATAGTACCCCAATACTACATATTGGGTGATAGATACCTTTCAGTTCTACATGCGCGCTTGCGAAACAATTGCAGCAATTTAAACGCTGATCTCTATCTTAATCATTTGAGGGATAATCCCAATTTATATATGTGGTGATGGTTTTGAAGATGTTGAGCATTATTTGTTTAGATGTGTAATTTTCAGAAATGAAAGACGGCAATTATTTTTAGACACTTTCATCCTTTAAGTACTCACAACTTTTATACGGCATCGACCAACTAACGGACGAGGGAAATCATATTCTATTTACTCAAGTTCAAAACTATATTAAAAACACTAAACGATTCCAAAATCCTTAATTTTGTATCAATATGACGTTGTATTTTGTCTATATCAACTGTCGCTATGTTTCTATCAGCCTGAACGGAGATATGTGGTGTTATTTCGGTCGAGATTGCGTGGGGGTAGATTGGCACGGCAGAGTTTAAATTTTTGGATTTTTTTTTTCGTTTTTCCTTATCAAATTTATATTTAAATGTATTGTTACAATTTCAAACCGATAATCACGTACACTTTTTCAGCCACAATGGAGAGAACTGTAACTAATGTTGTAATAACTTGTAGTTCAATCCATTTGCATATGTTTCTATGAATATTGTGATGTTGAATTGATGTATTGTAACATATCTGCAATAAAATATAATTGAACTAACTTATTATATTCATGGCCTTGTATAAGTTTACATGCTCTTCTTTGTAATTTAGTAATTCTATATACATTGATATTAGAAGAGTTTCCCAAAAGAACACATCAATAATTAAGATGAGGTTGTATATATGCATCGTAGAATAATAAACTATGTTCCTGTGATATATACGAACGTATTACGGATAACAGCCACAGATATGACGATATCGTTTTGGAAAAAACTGAAGATGGTTATTCCATTGCATATTTTCATCATTATTTACACCTATATTTTGTCGCCTGTTGTCATTTTTAACTTTATATTTCCATAATTAAGCATCAATGAAACATCACTCATATGTGCACGTTTCTGTCTAGTTGTAATGAAGAAAGATAAAAATATCGGACAGGGAAAGCAGCATTCAAGGACGACAGTCAACCACAAAACACAGAAACAAACACGCAAACAGACAAACGAGAAGGCAAAAGTAATAAAAAATGCAAACGACATCACAAACACAAAAGAGTTGACAATAGGGCTACCGCATTGGAACGGTCAATGGCAACAAAGGCCACTGGGGGTTTAAACCGGTTATAGGGTGCACCAAACCTCACACTTACCCTACTGTCATCCCATTAAAACAGGACAGTGTAAATAAAGAAATCCCCGCCATGATCTAATCTCTAACCGACAAGGCAGCATCAATAGGCAATATTAGTAAAACACAAATATGCTCGTGTAAATATAATACAAAAAAAACAATAGTCTAGAAAGCCACAATGAAGGTACTCAATGACTTGGCAGAAGCCAGAGCAACAAGAGAATAAACCATTAAGGGCACGACAAGAAAGATCATAGACAAACATCAAACGCCACCGTCCCAGTGGGCTTTAGGTAGGCGTCATCATAGGGTCCACAGCCTGTCCGGTCATCGTACAATTAAAGAGGAAAGCATAGTGGCGAACTGTAAAAGGGTCCACCACCAAGCATGCAGTACGTTGCAAAATGATAGGGTCATAACCTCTTTTAATAAACATTTTAACAAGTTTAACAAAGATAGTATGAAAGTGATCATGACCAAGAATCTTACGAAGTTTATAAATCACATCACCATAGAAGTCAGGTTATGATAGTCATTGAACATGACTTTGTTTTTTTCCCGTATTTAATAACATACCATTCCGTTTACACCATCGTTGAAGGTGGTCTAATGAATATTGTAGTTTTTTTTCTAGTGTGATCTTATCTAATTGTACATCATAAATTGTAGAGTCATCATCATAGAATTCTGTACTTATAGAAGATTACAAAGAGTTATAGATAGATCTTTTATAAATGATATAAATAGTAATGGCCCAAGTATGCTCCCTTGTGGAACGCCACATGCTATAGGTTTATGGTCTGAGATAGTACAATTTATCGTAACAACTTGACTGCGGTTCGCAAGGTGCGGTTCGCAAGGTATGACTGAAACCATGCTATTATTGGATTGCTGCATTTGTAAAGCTTCAGTTTTTAAAGCAGTATATCATGGTTCGCTTTCCGAAAATCTACCATAACAAATTCTACACATTTTGCTTCATTTATTACTTTCAACCATTTATCAGTTACAAGTATTAAAGCTGTTTCGGTTGAATGGCCTGATCTAAAACCACCTTAAGCTTGATATAATAGTTTATAGTAATTCAGGATACTCACATACTTGATAATGTGGTTAATATAGAAATTGGACGGTAATTGTTAACTTCATCTTTACAACCACTTTTAAAGAGTGGACTTATCTTTGCTTGCTTCCAAGTGGTTGGACATATACCACTAGATAAACTTTTATTTATTATATATGTGATACTTTCGGATAATTTAAGTAAACGAGGACCAATACAATCCAGCCCCGTTGCTTTTGATATATCAAGCGAAGATAAAAATGTTCTCACAAAACTTCCCTCAATATCAGGAATGGTAAATTCAATATCACTTGGCACTTTAGAATCGATGTATGTTTTTCGTGTTTTTGAGATTGTTTTGAACGCCTGCTTGACCTCTGGAAAAGAACACTAACATTCACTGTTAATGTCCTTCAGAAACAATTATAATAATAGAAGGTAATAATCAAAAGACGCAATTTCCTGTGGTTTCAGTACTGTTCGAACGCACGGTCCCAATGCGTTTGTGTGCTGTAGATCTACTTTATAAACTTGTAAACACACGTCATATATTAGTACGAGATCTGAGTTATGCTTTCCAAAATGTTTTCTATGTTACGCAGATGTATAGGTAATAAAACACATTTGTAGTATTTCTGTTGGGTATTATACTTTGTCTGTATTAAATTATAATAAGAGTCCTACATTTGGTACACATTTTCAACTGAAACAATTATTAATGAATTTCACAAACGTTGAGATCGTGCTGTCCCTAGAGTGCATTTAAGATATGGGTCACACCTAATGAATGTTTCCGGGAACTGCCGCCAAATCCAGAAAATAGTTATCATTTTAATAATATTTGTGAGTTAGAGCAGTAAAATGAAAATTGGCCTAAGGTTGTCTTCTGATAGAATTGTTAGGGACAAACAGTTATAAAATAATGTCATTACATTCCAATATATGCTTTACTTGTTCAAAACATCTGATAACTGTGCAACTGTTTTTGTTCGATTTCGTCGAACAAAGAGTAAGTTATATACTCTTGCAGTTTGACTGTAGGTGGGTGTTACAGCCGGTGTGGATAGTGGATAGAGAAATGGACTTGACTTTCGAATATCACGGGTTCGAGTCTCATCTGCGCCCCTTGTTATTTTTCAGACACTTTCCCTGAACATTGTCCGTCGGATAGGGGCGTAAGCGGGGAGGTACCTAGTACCAGGGACAATCCTCAAGCACGTTAAAAAACCGAAAGAATATGATCGATACTAAGAGTTGGGCATGATTCTCAGATTCCTATGTATCCTTCCTATATATCTGGACCGGCTCTAAATAACCGAAGATACTCTGTTGATAAGCCTTAAACATAATTTCAATATGTGTAAAATAAATCTGAGAGCAAGCGAGAAACCTTTTGTCATTATTGATTGTATTTAACAGGATAAGATGGACTGATACATTTTCGTTTCGTTTCGTTTTCATTAACTGTTTTTTTTTTTTAATTTAAATATAAAATTGTTTAGAAGCGTCATTTTATGATTTTATTATAAGTGAATTAGTTTCTACATGTATAACATGGGATAAAAAAAATGTTACTGTAGTTTAAATGTCACCTAATTTGTAAACATTGAAGGAATAGCACATTAATTATTTGACATGTTTACTGAAATATGAAATCAAAAGATTTGTTCAATGCCCCCCTCCTAATTCTGATAATTAACATAATGCATATATCCCAAACAATCTTCAAATATTTACTCTTACCCGACACTATCTTGAAATATCGATCGATAAAGTAAGGCCGCATTGAAGTTCAAAGATAATGGGTGTACTGACGCATATTTACGGTTAGCTACTTACCAAAATGATAAAAAAAAGTAGATAAACATGCTATTCAATACTATAGTCCTTTCGGTTTGTCGGACTGAAGTTTGTTTATAAGAATGCAAATATGCATTTTCGAGCTGAATACAACGTATGTTATTATTAATATAAACAGAAAACGGGGTTCTATCTTGCTGATTATTAAATATATATATATATGTGTACAAATTGACTGTATAATCAAATATCCCCATTTTGGTACTGGGTTCTTCCCTAACCTGATGTCATCATTGATGTTTAATCACCGAGGGTGTGGTGGTGGGGGGGGGGGGGGGGGGGGAGGGGGGGATAGGTGCATAGACTACGCAACTAAACGAAGCCCAGTCTTATAATATAAGTCGGTACAATAACAATTTAACCCAAACTCTCATACTCTTTTAAACCCGAAACAATAGTCCTTGATCGTGGCAGATATATCATATTTCAAATTATAATCATGCTACAAAAACATGTTTACTACTACCTTTACGTTCCTACAAATAGACTTCCTTCATTTGTGAAGGAAAATGTGGGCACTAGGATCTCCTTTAAACATTATTGTATTCACTCTTCATTTTTTTTAAAGTGCACTGTCAGAAGAAAGTCAGAAGAAAGTCAGGATCACCAATATTAAGTTTACACTCGCCACACCTTTTTAAGTAATAGGTATAAAAGTCGAACAGGAAATGTAGCATTCACAGAACACAGTCAACCAAAAACACGCATTCAAAACAAACAACAATTACAAGGATAAATAGATGCAACGTTTGAGACAAAATAAACATAAAAAGGTTGACAATACACCGGCTTAAGCGGTATTCTAATTCAAAGCCTCATATATTGGACTCGTTGATCCCAAAGGACCACTAAAATAACATTACTGATTCGTAGCACGGGGGGACTTTTTACAGCCGCCACACTGCACTAAACGAACGCTAGTGTGAATGTTAATGAATACTGATAAGGGAAATCATTTGGAAGCAACAAACACAACAAAGAGAATAAAGTAGCAGACTCGGTTATACCTCACTTTACCCTCGTTCGTCGGATGCGGACGTAAACTGGGCGCTCCGGTATACCGGGTCTAACAACGTTAAATAAACATATAAGTATATTCGATAGTACTAGTATGACGGTCCCAGATTCCCCTCTCTCTGAGGCGACTCTAAATAACCTGTGATGTGTCGATGAATCCTTAAACAGCATTAAACTCAATTCAATTCGTAAAACGTTTGACGAGATGTTTAAATCACGTCGACAAGTCGATCTAAATAGCACTGAAAGACAAAATTCATTTTTGATTACTGATTTAAAAAGATACCTCAAATATACTCTTTGTGCAGATGGAAATCCAGTTCAAAATAATTAAAGAGCTAGTGACAGTATGGAATGTTTCATTTCTTAGTATAGTTTGTAAAACAGGAGTATTAACGTGAGGTATAATAATATGTGCAGTTTTGAAAATTCTACGAGTGATTCTCTCTTTCTATGCAAACATTGATCAATTATTTGGCTAACTTATCACAAAAACATAAAAAACGAGAGTATCGTATTTCATGAACGTCCTTCTTTATTAAACAGGTTCAATACAATACATTCTAAAATGAACAACACTTTAAAATTAGATATACTTATATTATCGCGTGATTTATTTTCTTACAATCTTGTCTTTATGTGTGTGCATGACAAAGATAGACGTTTACTATTACGTTGCTCAAGGTTTACATACGAACAAAGGTTTGAACATAAAATATAAACTTTCAATCAATATAAATAGGAGTAGTTTGATAAAATACAAAGTAAATGACATATACCATATACAAAACCGCAAGAAATACATAAGAAATATGACTAAGGCATTTTGAGATCATCAGTTTAACATGTCTACTTCAGGAGTTTGCACTATTTTATTCATGTATACTTATACATTTAACATGAGATTATTGCATTTTAAGGGAAATGCTTCTATAAACAAATAAATTGCTTCTAAATCTATCGACTTATGAATTATGAATAAGCTTAACATGTGAAAGTACAATACAATGTGCTAGGGTGTGTGAGAGGTGTTGCAAAGCATATTATCTTTCCTGAACAGATTGAATAAAACCGAGTCTGCCATCTTTTGAGTGTTTGTGTTGCTTCCAAGGAATCCCCTTTTCAGTATGTATATATATAACAGATAGAAAGGCAAATGTAAAGGTTAAATAAATAAGGTACACAATTCGGATTACTTGAAGGAAGCGGTTAACATAATTTATAAGACTTGAAGTTGAATGGTTTTTGGAGACTCTTCTGATCTATTTTATACAGTTATGTAGTCACTCACATTATTTAAACTCAACTCTCAGTCGAACAGTGGCATGTTTTGTCATACATGTTAGCATTGAATATCTCAATTAGTTCATAGGTGTACAATTTTATAAATCAAAATAATTATACAGAAGTCACAATATATATATATATATATATATACAATCTTAAGCCTAAAAAGGTCAGATAGAACAATATATATATAAAACAATCAAATATAACAATGCATATAATACAAGCAAACCGAAAAAACTATATACTACAATCAAATAGAAGTATCATGTACTACAATCAACATAAAGCATATGACCCATTTAAACATAACAAAATATTGAATACACCGGACCCAAAGAATAAAGACAAAGTAAATAATACTAATAATTCAATAGATCAATTAGAGTAAAATACTATGTAATACCTGTTTCAATGTATGATAGTTACGGACTATGGAATAACAACTTACAAAAGGTCTCTTAGCGAAACGAAATATAAATTTGTTTTAGAAAGAGAGCACCAATGATAAGTTACATGTTTTGTCTATCCATAATTACAAGTATCTGGGCAAAGTTTTGCAGATACTATCAGACATCTTATTAAAACGAACTTTAAGCTGATAATAAGTAAATGGTAAGGTTTTGTAACCTCGAGATATTGGTTAATAACAATGTCTGCACTTATGATTAAACATGTCGATCTCCTTGCTGCACACTCATCGTAAAGCAAACACTAAGGTTTTACACACGTTTATGAGGGGCGTGTGTCTGCCACTGTCTGGGTATATTAAATATTAAATAACATTGCAGGTGCATTCTGGGGACATAAGTTAAAATATAAATTAAAAATAAAATAAAATAAGCAATTTATAACGAAAGCTGCAATAGTCCGACGTTCCGTATATAATAAGTAAACGTATAAAAACCGGTCCGATAGAAAGCCAAGCACACAAACACAATGGCACCGTCCACACTGTACCAACAACTATATCAAATGGGCAAATTTAAATAGTCAAAGAACAGGAAAACACATATGTATCTCAGACTGTTGTGAAATTCTAGAATGATATTTTGCTATATCAGTCATATCTGGGTTGGTTAATCATCTGTTGTTTTTAACATCATGAAAACATTAATGGACATATGTTAAATATGACCCTAGTTTTCTAAATACACAGAATAACACATAATGAGGGTATGAGGTATATCCCAAAACAATACCGAACAGTACTGAACTAGTAGACATTGAACATTATACAAAAGGAGCATAGACATTGACAGAACATTCTTGTAATGACACATGTAGATACCCATTTCCATCGTTATTATTATCAAATAAAAACATCAACATCGATGGTATGGTTGTAAACATTAGATCGATATGAAATAAGGACTTGTTGCTTACAAGGGATTCCTTTTCCAGTACGTATTACCATGCACACGTTTAGCGTTTGTTTGGTGTTGTGTGGTGCAGCTTTTGTGTCGTTTGGGATCATCAAGCCAAATCTGTGTGAGTTTAAAGTGGAACACCGCTTTACAAATCGAAGCCAGGGGACGTGAGAGGTGCTGTACCTTATCTAACAGAGATTCTTGCGATTATAAGCACATTACACTGGTTCCTCTTCCATGTGATACACCTTTGTCTGAAATTGAAAATCTGTTTTATATTGCGCTCACACATTTATTTTTGGTTATCTATTTCTGATTGGATTTGTGTATAGCTACGACACATGCTAATCAGTTCATGTTGTGGGTTAACTGATTAAACAAAATATCGTATATAAATGTTAGAGGTAACTATACGTTATTGTATTATATACATGTTAGAGATAACTATACAGTGTAAAACATTACACAAACCAACTACAGTTATTGTTCGTTGGTATATCTAACGATTCAGATATTACATAGGTATTATAAATGATAATAGCACGAACTGGGTTTTAAGGCGCACCACCACATGAAAGGTTATATGGCGCCTAACAGGAATGAACATGCCAGGCTCATCTTCCATTTACATCGAGATAAAATGTGGATAATGGGCCTGGAACATTATTACGTGCATAACTGCAGAGCTGTTTCAAATTCTATTGTAGACACTTCATTTACGCTGGAGCCACCTTTATTGTTTTTCTGCCACTGCTCTAGTGATTTGAGCGAGATGACACCTGAAACAATGCGGGGGTCATAATGAAGACCTTTAATGAGCATGAAAAAAAGAAGATAAAATGAACATGAATTTGTGTGTGTGTGTGTGTGTGGAGAGAGAGTTCTACCCCTCTAACGGGATTATTAGAAACAATTGTTGTAAAATGCGTTGTGTAAAAAAAAATCAATGACATATATATAAGCCGTTCTCCAGGGCCCCTATTCATAAAGAAACATAAGTGGAAACTATTACTTAAGTCATTAATTTACATATTTTTAAATATCATTATTAACCTCTCACTGACACTACAAACCATGTGTTTTAAAGGGACACTATCCGTAAGTAAGCAGATATTGAGCATAACCAAATAACCGGCTGACTTTTATTCAGTGAAATGAATACATGAAAACATGAGGATAGACCCTAAGAAGTATGTAGGAATACATTCGTGAGTTTGAAAAAAAAAAGTTTTAATTATTATATGTAAATAAAGTGGGACCCACAATATTTACCTTTTCTGCGATCACGTGACTTCCATTAGCGCATTAGGTTTTCACCACAGTATGTATTGCGTAATATGTATAGCCCGCTTAGCTCAGTCGGGAGCGTGATCGACCACTTTACGCTCACGCACACTATTATTACTGTGAGTGTAATTTTAGTTTGGGCTGTGAGTTCAAACGCACAAAGCGGATTTACTTTTTTTTGTAACGCGATTGAATTCCGTTAAACAATCTTGCTTTTAATTAGTAAATATTCAATAATGTTTAGTGTGTAATGTTTGCGAACATAATTATTGTGTGTTTTGTAAGCTAAAAGTTACGGGCAGTGTTCCTTTAAGATAAATATTTAACTGTCGGTTTTATTCGCAATATTAAGAAAACGTCTTAAATCGATTACTAGTATGTAATGGTATTCGTCTGCCAGGTCGTTAAGGTGACAATGAGAACATTTTCTGTCTTGGTAAGGAACTCGATTATTTGACCAGCGTCCAGTTTCTATCAGAAAGTTGTGGTTTGCAGTGCGAAGTTTGAGTAGCGGTAAGTACGCATGTTTGGGGAGGGCCTTAAGGTAAAACTCTAACTGGGTACTATCTTTTAGTAAACTATAGTTTTTTCATTTGGACGATAATTCTAATTGAGATTTCCAGTCTTGATTAAACGTATCAATTAAGGTCTGTTTAACTAGTTTGTTTACATATCTCGTCTCTAAATGTTGTTGATTGATCCAAATATCAGGAAAACCCGTCGAGTTTAATATATTTCTAATGTGCTTAATCCATTTCTACTGGTAAACTTCGGAGTTACACATGATAAGGTATGAAATATGTGATAGGTTCGCGTGATTGCTTAAGATGATGTTATTCCAAAATGTTACCATACGCGATTTTATTGTAATTGCTATCGGTTGGCGTCCTAACTCAGCGTATAACATATAAAGAGGGGTACTTTTTCGAATATTTGTGATTTTACGGAGAAAACTGGAATGAATACGTTCGAGTAAGTCAAGGTTTTCAAATCCCCATATTTCGCAAGCGTACGTTATAATTGGTAGAATTGTTTGATCGAACAGTTTGAGCTGGAGGTCTATTGGTAAGTTTAAATTATAAATTCTAGTATATAGTAGATGCAACGCTTTATTGGCTTGGCTTGCAATATGCTTTCTAGCATTTAGGAAGCTTCCTGAGTTTGAAAAATACACTCCAAGATATTTATATTTATCTACTATTTCTACTGGGTTACCTCCAAGGGTAAAATTAAACTGTGCTGTGTTTCTCGCGCCAAATACAATTATTTTTGTTTTACTGTGATTTATTTTTAATTTCCACTGTTGGCAATAGTCTTGAAAGTCATTAAGGCATTTTTGGAGATCTTCGGCGTTATCGGTTAATATCAAAGTATCATCTGCTTATAATAAGATAAGAATTCTTAAAAAGTAAGTTATATTTTCGTCTGAATGATCCATGGTTACTCCCGTGTTTTCCGTGGATAGCAGGTAACTTTCAAGGTCGTTAAGAAATTATGAGAAGAGGACGGGGGAGAGGTTCTCCCCTTGTCTCACACCGATTTCGCTTAAGAAAAATGGGGACTGCTGTCCGTTTGATGACACACATGACTTAATATTAGAATACATGTTACGCACAACTTGGAGGAATTTGCCGTTAATTCCGGAATTAATTAGTTTACGCCAGAGCCCTATTCTCCATACAGAATCAAAAGCTTGGGAGAAGTCAACAAACGAGCAAAACAGTTTTTTCTTTTGGGATCGTAACGTTTCGATTAAGAATTGTAGAACAAAAATGTGGTCGAGGGTGGAATATTTAAGTAGTAACGCGCTTATAAACCTATCTATTTACATACCCCTCAACTGAGTCCTACTACACCAATAAATAGCCGTGGTCTAGTGGTTAAACGTACGGCCATCAAAACTTGAAAGCGCAACGGCTGTGGTTCAAATCCCGTTACGGGCATGTACTTTTTTTTATCAATATATTCTGAAGCCGTATATTTATCGACGTTACCTGTACGAAGTGTGATATTTTACGCATCGATTTCTGCCTTATATACCGACTATTGGGGTGTTCGTCGATTTGAAACTACTTCACACGTGACTCATTGATATTCATGAGTTATTACCAGTTAAAATAGAGACTCTGTAGCTTTAAGGCTCGAGTTCAACATTTTGCGAGGAGCAAAGTATTTGGTATCATTGGAAAGATTACACCCTGACCCTTTTCATGGTACCATGTTCAGCCCTGATTCTGCACGTTACGAGAGAAAATCGAGTTAAAGGTCATGACCCTTTTCCACGTTTTTTTATTAGGTGAAAATGAAAATTTACCATGATAGCTTTGTAAGTTTTCAATTCATATAAGATTACAAAATGTTTACAGTGGTGTATGATACGTTAAACATGAATTTAATATCTTTATAGTAATGCCAGTTTTAATTGCTAACTTTTGTAAATACCGCAGATAACGTTAACGTTATTAACGTTATTAACGTGGTTCTGAAATCCCTTTTTTAAAGTATGAAAACTATTTTTATTTTCCTGGTAGTTTTCATGTCGACCAAAATACTGTTAAAACATTTGTTTAATGCATGCATCTGGAATAAATAAACGTTCAATATTAGAATAGAACCCGTCTTCAGTCCTGATTTTAAAAGTTACGAGACATCCTAATGCCAAAACTGAAGGCTTCTATTTTAAGATTTTGTTAAAATGAAAAAAAGGAACGACAATTGATAAGGAAAATCAATTGTTGATATCTGATATGTTATATGGGTGCCGGTTTGGCGGTCCCTGGTTCAAGCTTCACATGCGAAACAAGTTTCGTTGGAATGTTCTTAAGCAACACACGTCCCAAGCCTCGTTTGTCAGATGGGGACATAAACCGGAGTTTTCCGTTTATCGGAGTATATCCCTCTTGAACACGCTAAAGAACGATAAGCATGCTACTATCCGTTAGTAAGAATTCCCGGATGCCTATACTCGTATATTATAACCCTGTCTCTGGAGCGGCTTTAACCAACCGGTACTTCGTGGATGAGCCGTTAAGCACTGCATAATACATGTAAATAACATTAGAATTATAATCGCAGTAATGATTTTCAGTTTTTAACGAGGTTTTCCTTGTAAAACCTGGTTATTAGATTAGGGGTATGTCATTTAAACAAGTACATACCTCAGTAAAGGACGGACTAAACTAAACATGAACATACCTTAGTAAATGAAAGACTGCATTATACAAGTACATACCTCAATAAAGAACGGACTAAACTAAACACGTACATACCTCAGTAAATGAAGGACTGCATTAAACAAGTACATACCTCAGTAACGGACGGACTAGATTAAACCAGAACATACCTCAGTAAATGAAGGACTGCATTAAACAAGTACATACCTCAGTAAAGAACGGACTAGATTTAAGAAGAACATACCTCAGTAGCGGACGGACTAGATTAAACCAGAACATACCTCAGTAAATAAAGGACTGCATTAAACAAGTACATACCTCAGTAAAGAACGGACTAGATTAAAGAAGAACATACCTCAGTAAAGCACAGACTAAATTAAACATGTACATACCTCAGTAAAGGACTGACGATATTAAACAAGAACATACCTCATGAAGCAAGGACTAAATTAAACCAGTACATACCTCACTAAGGACGGACTGGATTAAACCAGAACATACCTTAGTAAAGTAACAAGTACATACCTCAGTAAAGGACGAACTAGAGTAAACAAGAACATACTTCATTAAAGGACGGACTAGAGTAAACATGTACATACCTCTGTAAAGGACGGACTAGAGTAAACAAGTACATACCTCATTAAAGGCGGACTAGAGTAAACAAGTACATACCTCTGTAAAGGACGGACTACAGTAAACAAGAACATACCTCATTAAAGGACGGACTATAGTAAACAAGAACATACCTCAGTAAACGACGGACTAGAGTAAACAAGAACATACTTCAGTAAAGGACGGACTAGAATAAACAAGAACATACCTCAATAAAGGTCGGACTAGAGTAAACAAAAACAAACCTCATTAAAGGACGGACTAGAGTAAACAAGAACATACTTCTTTAAAGGACGGACTAGAGTAAACAAGTACATACTTCAGTAAAGGACGGACTAGAGTAAACAAGAACATACCTCAGTAAAGGACGGACTAGAGTAAACAAGTACACACTTCAGTAAAGGACAAACTAGAGTAAACAAAAACATAACTCATTAAAGGACTGACTAGAGTAAACAAGTACATACCTCTGTAAACGACGGACTAGAGTAAACAAGAACATGCCTCAGTAAAGGACGGACTAGAGTAAACAAGAACATACCTCAGTAAAGGACGGACTAGAGTTAACAGTACATACCTCATTAAAGGACGGACTAGAGTAAACAAGAACATACCTCTGTAAAGGACGGACTAGAGTAAACAAAAACATACCTCAGTAAAGGACGTACTAGAGTAAACAAGAACATACCTCATTAAAAGACGGACTAAAGTAAACAAGAACATACCTCAGTAAAGGACGGACTAGAGTAAACAAGAACATACATCATTAAAGGGCGGACTAGAGTAGACAAGAACATACCTCATTAAAGGACGGACTAGAGTAAACAAGTACATACCTCAGTAAAGGACGGACTAGAGTAAACAAGTACATACCTCAGTAAAGGACGGACTAGAGTAAACAAGAACATACCTCATTAAAAGACGGACTAAAAACAAGAACATACCTCAGTAAAGGACGGACTAGAGTAAACAAGAACATACATCATTAAAGGACGGACTAGAGTAGACAAGAACATACCTCATTAAAGGACGGACTAGAGTAAACAAGTACATACCTCAGTAAAGGACGGACTAGAGTAAACAAGTACATACATCAGTAAAGGACGGACTAGAGTAAACAAGAACATACCTCATTAAAGGACGGACTAGAGTAAACAAGTACATACCTCAGTAAAGGACGGACTAGAGTAAACAAGAACATACCTCAGTAAAGGTCGGACGATAGTAAACAAGTACATACCTCAGTAAAGGACTGATTAAAGTAAACAATAACATACCTCAGTAAAAGACGGACTAGTGTAAGCAAGAACGTACCTCGGTAAATTAGGGACTAGATTAAACAAGAACATGATTCATTAAATGACGAACTGGATTAAATATAAAGGTACATACTTGGGTTAATTGAATACGAGATTAAACAAGTACATACCTTGGTAAATTATTTAAATAAACAAGTAGATAACCCGGTAAATAATGGACTAACTTTAACAAGTACATACCTCGGTCAGTGACGGATGAAGTTAAACATAGGTAACTTAGTGGTTACAAAAATCGACTAGCTCGACCTGCTATCATCCTTATCTTTGTTGTGTTTTATGCATGGACATGTGGTAATAACGTTTCGTCAACTTTGAGATGGAGGTTGTTTATGCATGCATTGCGTTATGTAAACATAATAAAATGAGTCTAAAAGTAACGCCGTATTTATCAGAAAATTCATTTTGCACAGGAACATCTGCTATACTAGGTTACATACTAGTGTAAATTTAAACATTTCACACCGATTTCTTTCCAAATCTATAGTGAATTCGAATGTTGGACTTGAACAGCGCGGTGCTAACACCATATTTGTATTGATCTTACATGTTTTATCACGAATTGAAACACTCTAAATTAAATTATGTCTTACTGTTTTCTCATAATTCCACGGAAACTTCTTTTAGCATGGTTTGTTATACGTCAGATAATGTAAGAATTCGCATTTTTTAAATTAATGCTACATATGCATTAATTTTAATTTAATAAACAATCAGATGATCAGCATAAATACACATGTTTTTAACATCTGATAGTGAAAGAAGGAATAATATATGAAAACACATAACATGTAATAAACATTCCGAGAACAATTGATTCCAAATGTGTCATGTACGAGAGGTGCCCCACTTATATTTGAACTCTTTTATTGTGTAACTGAATAAACTATCTTGAAATTCTCGCCGAATATGTTGATTGTAATGTCAAGTCTAATGATTCCTTCGATATGAAACATTATGACATGCACTATTATGTGCTTCCTAATGTTGCTGCATCCGCATTTTTGAAAAGGGGTAGAGAATGACATTTTGAAGCAAAAATCGTCAATTATAAAAATAACTGCAATACAAATTTTAACACAAATGCTTTTAAAATATCGTTAAAAGTTATAGTATTCCATGTCTGAATGTAGAAAAGTGTAATATGCATTTTTGTTTTAATTTGTCGAATTTCAGGATTTTAGCGAAAATTAACATGAAATTCAACTAATGATTACATTTACGAAAGCTTCTAGTTCAAAACATTAACTGCAGGCAGACTTCCTTCACTATAAAAAAAAAGTTTCATAAGTTTCTCAAAAGAAAAGATAGAAAAATATATAACTTAAAATTTAGGGGCAAAACACACACATTTGCAAATAATGATAAAAATAATATATTTTTTTACCAAAGATATCTTTATAAGGTATATAATATACATATATGATATACATCAACAATAACTGTTCATGGTTTTATATCACAAAATATGATTAAAATAGTTATTTTGGTTAATTTATAAAATTATCAGTAACATACGAACAAACTTTCCTATTATCTGTCAATGTTTTAATATTGCGATAAAAAGTCGAGCTTTTAATTCAGCATCTATATTTTTGTCTTAAAATAAAACATACGATCATATTTAAATTATTAACACAGGTTTAAACAATTATGATATGCATTTAGTGCAATTATCTGGTTTAAGGTAAAACTCCACGGCAACAGCAACATATAGGTTTAAAATTACAAAATAGTGTACACCTTATTCAAAATGTAATTTAAAAAGAACCGCGTGAAATTGGATATTATTTTTAAATGCATACGTTCTAAATGACAGTTTCACATCATTAAATCACGCATTTCTTATGATAATCACTTCCGATGAAAAAAAAAATCTTAAACAAAAGTGTTCAATTAAAAGTGGGGCACCTCTCGTACACTATTTATCATAAAACAGAGAAAGAATACTTACAGTTGCCCATGTTCTAGTTTATAAGGTTCCTTCTCATTTTTGGTTGTTTTAAAACCGGTGACATCTTCAGTAATGAAACTAATAAACACCAAAACAATAAACAACATAATTTGCGTAATAAACGCAGCGTGATGTCCGAAGGAAGCAGAACACTGTTAACACTGCTACATTAAATACATCGACACTATGCATTTGTATATAAATTACATTAATATTCACCTTAATTAAAAACGAATTTTAAATAGTTTTAACCGATTAATATAAATGTGAGAATATAAAATACAGATCAAAGGCTCGGCGAATACAATAATTGGCCTGCACTTCACGGCATGCCTGCTTCGTGATTTCATTAAAATCAAAATGGAATCAAACGCAGGTATATATCAAGTGTGCGCATTATTGTGCAGGATTTCGATCAATGTTGCTAAGCATTAAAATACCAAGATACAATTAATGTGTAACGTTCCTACCTTTCTGTGCGACTCTAAATACTGTTTGGTATTGGAGAAAAAATGTCAAATGTAGATATTATTATTATGTGCTGAACTTTTATTCCAAATTGGGTAATTGCTGATTCAACGCCTGTTTTCACGTAAAAAAACACAATGTCCAAGCTATCTCTATTTTATTTTTTTTGTATATAATAGGAACCTCATATTTATTTTATATTGGCCTTATTAGCATTTGTTTTAAACAGTTTCTCTCTAATGATTTACTACATAACCATATGTCGGGTATATTTTTCAACAACATTTAAAGCTACACAATCCCGATAAAATAATACAATTTCAAGGTATTTTAAACGCAAGAAAGCCTATAGATGAAGTTCTTTGCTGGATGTGTTGTATAGATTGTTTAGGCTGGTATATTGTCGTAGCGCATATCGAGACATTTCCATAATAGGCGGGATAAACGCTTCGGTAACTTTGAAACTGCACCACCCAGTGATTACGGGTATATAAGCCTAAACGTTTATATAGCAATTTGCTCAGATATCCGATAACTAAAGACTGTTCAACTCGATGAGGATATTCAACGGCGTGTAATGTAAATATATACATGAAGAAGTGTGGGGAAATGAGATAAGCATAAAGTAAATACATCACCATGTAGAGAATTATAAACACTTACCCGCGTATTCCACATATGTTCCATATATATATTTATTTCCTATAATATCCTTGAAACAATACAAAATCACACACATATTATACATGTACACATACACAGAGAGCGTGTATCGGTAGCAAATAGTATGTACAGTGAAATACATGCTCAGGTGTTGACACTGGACAGGGAGAAATTATTGTTTAAAATGAGACACTTGAAGGGTATTGTTCAAATTAATAGTTATAGATGTGGAATTGGCATTTGTTGAAAAAAGAGCAGCAGTATTATTTTTCGCAAAGCGTAGTTTTTTTTAGGATGTGGGGTATACACACGAAGGTCGCCCACCCGTTTATCCTTCCGTTACACAATTCCGGAGCTTCTTGGCAATACAACAAAAGAGTAAAACACTATCGTTCTGGGGAGTAAATTTTATAAATTGAATGTCTCTTCATGAAACATGCCACATATATCCTGACCTTTCGGATTTCTTTCCCACTGTGTTGCCATGGCAATCACATTTTGGCGAAATAAAAACAATGACGTCCGTCATCTCTATATTGCAAAGGATACGCAAATTTCATTTTGATATCTCAAATGTATTTCACGCAGTCGCAGGATCCCGTTATTGCGGACGGACTGAGTATTCGTCTTTTTCGAAATTTCTTTCCGACACCGTTTACACAAATTTTAAATGTTAATATTAACTAACATATAGGAGAGTGTATGCGCGCGCGCGTGCTTGCGTGCGCGCGTGTGTTTGTGGGTGCGTGCGTTGGCCGTGCTTGTGTACGTGCTAGTATCTTTATGTTTGTTTACATTTAAATTTGATGAATCTTAAAGCCATTTTACTACCACTTCTTCATAAAAAAAGAAAATTCATAAAACATTTTTGCTTTAAAAAAAGAGTACAGAGCCGCGGGTTTGAACCCCGTCCGTAACGGGGTCAGCATATCTACAATAACGCGTTAACCTATTGCGCTATGAAGGCCGATTAACATAAACTGTACTAAATAAGTTCCTTATACATAAATATGTTCAATCGCGAAGGACCTTGTGCTTTTCAATATTCTGCTTTTCCAGGTCCGTAGCTACACTGGGGCACACTGGGGCACACAGAGGTTGTAGCTTTGGTTGAATTGGGAATGTACTTTCATGAAAACAAATATATACTAGTACATGGGGGAAATGCAACACACTGAAGGAAGGAAATCAAAACAAAATCCAGGGCGGAGAGGGAGGTTAATTCCATCGGACACCAAAATAAGTGATATTCCTGGGTTAAATTTCAAGGATGGCTACCGGCTTGTTTTCATTTACAATTACTTTACAAATCATTTAACTTAATTAAAGAAAATTAAAGATTTACATAAGTTAACTTAGGAAACGTTAATTACTAGTATTTAAAGTTTAATAATTATTATCAAATGTTCCGTTGTTAGTTAACACTGCCGTACAGGCGGAAACTAACATCTTTCAAATATTTTTTTTCAGCTGGAAGAATCGTTGATTTCACAGATTGAGTAAAATGTTTTCTGTTGATTTTGAAATCTGATCAATATGAATTGTAATGTTCATGTTGGCTATTCATACATTTTTTGTTGCATTTCTTTCGTAAAACATAAATCTGAGACACACCCCGAAACATTGGTGTGTGGGGCCCTCCGGCCTCTATGTGTATAAGACTATATATAGAAACAAACTCTCTCTCTCTCTCTCTTAATCCCTCCCACACTCCTTCCTTCAATCCCATCTCTCTCATCTCCCTCCATCCCTCCCTCTCGCTTTCTTTCTCTCTAGTCTCTCTCACTCTTTATCTATCTCTTACCTTCTCCCTCTCTCTGTCTCTCTCTCTGTCCATCTTTCTTTCTCTTTTTCTTTCTATCTGTCTGTTTGTCTCTCTCTTTCTCTCTCTCTCTTTCTCTCTCTCTCTCCATTTTATTTTTCAATATTTCAATTCATGCATAAATTAAGACAATTTTATTTAAAAAAAATAGTTATTTATAATCTACTAATATGTGTAAACCATGCATGCATAATTTCAAATACTGTATCTCGATCTTTACCATTAAATATGACCCTTGGTTGTGGTCCCCTCTACCAATATTCCAATTTTGATAAACAATGTCTCCCTTGTGTTTTGTGTCAATATTCAGTACACACCCGCACAAAATGGAGGATTACTTGTTTGTATAATAGTTTCGTTGATGCAACACGATAGTTGGAAAGGGTCTTATTTTAAAAGGCCGCTGCGTTTAATTATAGATATTGTTTAGGATTATATAAATATGGACATAAGGTTTTTTTCAGTAAGTACATCTTTAGCTTCCTTCCCAATTTCTAATGACTTGTATTTCGTATTAGGTCTTTCTACAAAAGAGTGGTCTCATCAGTTCGGTGGTCAAATGTCGTCTGCTAAAATCCGCTTTTATACCCGATATAAGACCAGTGGTCGATTCACAAAGTACCTGAAGCGTCCCATTTAGTACCGCCTTATCTCATTGATATTCAGTGATTTTAGGTAGCGCGCATGTTGTATATATAAACCCACACGTACACAGTAATCACTTGGTACAACATTCGTAATTTTCAGTACCAGTGTGCCTTTTATCGGGATTGTGTAGCTTTAAGCACTATTGCTATAAATGTATTTACTTTAACAACCAGTGCAACCCTTGACGCTGGTACTTTATGCGACGTTTCTCATATTTATTGAACCTTTATGACTTTAATAGGACTACGGTTATATTTGTCGAAACAAAGATTTAACAGCTAATTTGTTGATCTCTTCAATGTATTGGTAATAAAAAACAGGACAAAACAATGTAAGTGTCACCCGTGCGTGAACGTGAAGAAGAATCTATAATTCCTGAGTGCATATAAGAAGGCAATTTCTTTATTTTCTATCAAATGGTTAATATCCTAACCGGTGAGTTATATTTCATATGTGTTACCGTTTGTTTTTTACCGTTTGGTTATCGTTATAATATATTCATGATAACTTTTGGGTGGTGGGTTCTCGTCGGGTTAACAACAGATCAATGGGAGGCTGTAAATAAATATATACAAAATTTATTTCATGTAAGTTCTAACTCCGATGTCTCAAACATCGAATCATGGCTTCTCCTGTTGCTCTGGCTTCTGCCAAGTCATTGAGTACCTTTATTGTGGCTTTCTAGGCTATTGTTTTTTTTGGATTATATTTACACGAACATAATTGTGTTTTACTTATATTGCCTATTGATGCTGCCTTGTTGGTTAGAGATAAGATCATGGCGGGGATTTCTTAATTTACACTGTCCTGTTTTAATGGGATGACAGTAGGGTAAGTGTGAGGTTTGGTGCACCCTAGAACCGGTTTAAACCCCCATTGGCCTTTGTTGCCACTGACCGTTAAGGCGGTAGCCCTATTGTCAACCCTTTTGTGTTTGTGATGTCGTTTGCATTTTTTATTACTTTTGCCTTCTCGTTTGTCTGTTTGCGTGTTTGTGTTTGTGTTTTGTGGTTGACTGTCGTCCTTGAATGCTGCTTTCCCTGTCCGATATTTTTATATTTCTTTAGACTCATCAATAACAATATACATAAAAACAATACGAAAACAAACATGGCGGACAACAATAGAAATATGGCCGACGGATCCTCAGGCAAAGGTTTTACTTTTAAACATCAATAAAAGCACAAAATGCAATTATGTATCTTTATAAAAACATATATAGACCTTAAACAAGATATGAATAATAAGATGTAATAATAAGTTACCTGTAAATAAATATATAAAATATTTATCTCATGTAAGTTCTAACTCCGATGTATCAAACATCGAATCATGGCTTAGACTGATTCGAAGTTCGATACATCTATTGGTCAACGCTTACAAGTAATTAGCATATCAAAGGGATAGTGAATGTATTACATGCACGTGCACAGGTATAATATGTGAACAAGTAAGATTTGTCAATAGTGTCTTACCTTATACGTTAAAGCTACACGATCTAACTACTAGGCTTATTATTACAATTATGTCATGTCCTTACGGATTATTACATTAATATAGGGTCTATGGGGGAATATATAAGAGACAATACACATTAATTTATATAACCATATACATTAATATGTTATCCTATGACATGTTTCCCTTCTCCGAGAAATGTCGTCCTCGACATTAGCTAAAAGTAAAAACTGTATACGAATATCTCAAATATTCAAGCAAAAAAATAATTATAATATATCTTAACAAACTGTTCAGCTTCTTTGAACATCCTATCTACCTGAAGTTATAAAAACGGTATTAGTCTAGTGAATGCAATATGACCTTTAATTTGATCCTGTATAAACAGAAAATATAAAGATTCCATTAATTCATCATTAATATGGCAAAGCGAAATGCAATTAAACTGTTTAAAATTGATAAGACCCCATTCATAAGTCTCGGAAAATAAGTTGAAGAAACGTGACCGTCCCAACCTGTAACTGAAAATAGTATGAAAATGTCACATAATACACTGTGTGAATCGAGCAATACTTTTTCCAAATTACTTGTCTTTTCGCCGAAATTGACCCGACATTTAAAAAAAACAAACAAGAAGAAAGTACGACATCCGCATAAATCACTTACCACACTGTATGTAACCAAAATAACTCCAAAAGACTGCTTTCAAAGCATAATGCACCGCATCGAATAATAATTTGTATCTATTTCACAAATTGAAATGTACAATACTGCGGTCAAGACTTGAACTTAAAAAAAAACTTTCCTGTTTCGTTATATTTAATTTACTTATTCTACTGGTTACATGTCTAAGGTATTAACCCATAGCATAGTTTCCAGTTGTCATCCATGCCGGTGGTTTGCACCGCGTGGCAGTAGACCAAGTTCGTTTGGAAGGCGTCGGTGTGGTTGTTTATAGCTGGCTGATATAGAGCTGCATGAGCTTGATGAGTAAGACTGATGAGTAAGACTCATCAGCTGAAGTCTCAGCTATCGATGTGTTCTGTTCATGCATTTCGTCTGAAGAAGAGAACTCGTCGTCACTGGCGTTGTCCCTAGATGAAGGTGTTGGCAAGCTCATGAATGGCAGAAGTAAATTTCCATTCAAAGTTCGAGACTTCCATTCGCCATCTTCCCGTCGCACAACGAACACCGGAAGGTCAGTGTTTGGTTGCTGCTGAACAATGTACGGATGTTCATTCCAGACATCAGCCAATTTCTGCTTCCCTTTGAGGCCTATATTTCTGACCAACACGCGGTCTCCTGGTAAAAGCTTTGACTCCTTCACCTTCCGATCATAGTACCTTTTGGCATTGATGCCACTACGAAGAGCTCTCTCATTAGCACGTTTGTATGCGTAGGACAAGTCTGCTTCGAGCTTGCGCATGTAATCGAAGGGCGAGGAGCCACTAACGCGCTGTCGCTTAAGGTCAAGGAACGCGTCGATAGCTAACCTGGGGTGACGTCCAAACATCAGGAGGTATGGGGCATATCCTGTGCTTTCATGGCGTGTCGCGTTATACGCATGCACAAGGGTTGGAACCGATGCTTTCCAATCCTTCTTTTTGTCATTCTCTAGCGTCCCGAGCATTTGAAGTGTTTGGTTGAAACGCTCGACTTGCCCGTTGCCTTGTGGATGGTAAGGCGTTGTCCTCGATCGTTTCATCCCAACAATTTTGCATAGTCTCTGTATGACTCTGGACAAGAAGTTCTGGCCCCGATCACTGTGTAGTCTCTCCGGAAACCCATAGTGAACGAACAAGTTGTCAAATATAACTCTTGCCGTTGTCCTAGCCGTCTGATTCTTAATGGGTATAGCCTAAACGTAGCGAGTGAAGTGGTCGGTGAAGCGACAAATAATCGATGCACACAAGCTCCATAGGTGATGAAGAATCAATGTTGACCAACCCTGTAGCAAGACGTGGTGATGTCTTTTGCCGAATGCCCCTGCCACACCGACTCACCCACTGAGCCACATCAGCGTCCATTCCCGGCCAGTAAAACCGCTCTTTAAATAGATTAGTGGTCCTTTCTCTTCCCTGGTGACCCATGTCCTCATGTAGTGCTTCGACCACGGTCATCCGAGCTGACTCCGGAAGTACGACCTGCTCTACTGGCTCACCCCGTATAGCAGTTCTATGGTTAAGGACTCCGTCTTTCAGACTCAGTTGTTTCCAATTTCGAAGGTACTTCCTGGTCTCGACTGATTGCCTTAGCAGCTGGTTCGTACTAGGTCGCACTCCAAGAGCCACAATTGTCTTTACTCTAGATATCGCCGTGTCCGCATCCTGGCCCTTTATCCAATCATGTGTGGTAAGTGCATGAGCTCGGATAAGTTCTTCTGGATAGTCTTGGTCCATGACACTTTCATTCTGTGTTTCAGCCGACGCATGGTCATTGGAATATGGCAATATGCTAATGTTCATATTGAGCACTGCTTCCACAACGTCATGTTCGACTTGTTCCACATCTGTATCGACATCGTGGTGATTCTGACGACATAGGGCATCCGCATCAATGTTTTTCTTGCCACTACGATAAGAAATGGAATAGTCGTTGGACAATGCTGCTACCCATCGTTGTCCAGTTGCGTCCAGTTTAGCTGTGGTTTTCACGTAGGTTAACGGATTGTTGTCAGTCAGCACCTCAACTTTCGTACCATTCAAGTAGTCATGACATTTCTCAGTGATTGCCCATTTGAGAGCGAGAAACTCAAGTCTACTTGCATGGTAGTTCCGTTCTAGGGGCTTCAGACTCCTGCTTGCATACGCTACAACACGCTCCTTTCCGTCCTGATTTTGGTATAAGACTGCCCCAAGTCCGCTTCCCGATGCGTCTGTGTGCAACTTAAAAGGCTTCGAGTAGTCTCCATAGGCAAGGACTGGTGCTGTGATGAGCTTTTCGATGATTGTTTCGAATGCCTGTTGTTGACTGCAAGTCCATTTAAATGGCGTTTTCTTCGCTTTCTTGTCTATTTTGGTGCAGTTACCTACTAGAAGATCGTTAAGTGGTCTCGCTATGCTGGCAAACCGTGGAACAAACTTCCTGAAATATCCAGCAAATCCGAGGAAACTTCTTACGTCCTTGACATTTCTAGGGATTGGCCATTTTCGTACAGCGTCAATCTTACATGGGTCGGTTTTGATACCGTCTTTGGAGACTACATGACCCAGATAAGTGACTTCCCGTTTCAAACATTCACATTTCGAAGCCTTAAGTTTAAGGTTATGCTGATGTAGGCGACTGTATACTGCTTCTAGGCGTTCTAGGTGTTGCTCAAATGTCTCTGAGAAGATGACAAAGTCGTCTAGATAAATTAGGCATTCCTTGAGGTTCATGTCACCCATGCAACGCTCCATCAACCATTGAAAGTTGGCAGGTGCGTTACAGAGGCCAAATGGCATTCTGTTGCACTCAAAGAACCCAAGATTACACACTTGAAAGGCAGTCTTCTCTTTGTCAACTTCAGCCATCTCCACCTGCCAGTAGCCTGCCTTTAGATCTAACTTGGTAAAGTATTGAGACCCAGCAAGAAGATGAAGTGTATCGTCGATTCTTGGGATCGCATAAGCATCTTTCCTTGTTCCATTGTTTAGCTTCCTGAAGTCAACAAAGAATCTTATTGAGCCATCCTTCTTACGTACGATCACTACGTTAGATGAGAATGGACTATGTGATGGTCGTATGGCTCCCATCGACATCATTTCTTGTAAATGTTCTCGAACTTCATTTATTAGCCCAGGTGGAACCCTTCTATATGGTTCTTTAAAGGGTCGCTCGTCTTCCAGCTTGATCTCGTGTTTGACGATGTCTGTATTTCCTAGATCTAGTGGACCTTGTGAAAATACTCCTTCCCACTCGTAGGGTAGGTCTGTAAGTTTCTCTTTCTGTTCCTCGTTATCTATGTGTTGTACATCTAGTTTCACTGTTTCCATGAAATACTTTTTCTCATCTTCATGTGTAGATGTATTCCTCTGGTATGTTGCTTTCTGATCTTTACTGACATCCGGTGCCCATGATCTTAATACTTTCACTCCGTGAAGTTCACATAATACGGACATGGGTTGGACCTTTATTGACTTAGCTGACATATTAAAAATCTTTACAGGGACTCTTGAAGTCGATGATATGTTATCTAACTTAACGATTCGAGGACAAACTCCAATTCTACTTGATCTAAATCGGATGACACTGTGACTGCAGATTCATTGTCAGATGTTTTCCTTACGAATCCAGATAATGTTATTATCTCGAAAGGTCCTAACTCTATGTCTCTTGTATTTGTTGATCTAACAGTTCCTATCGATTCAACTGAATGTATTGACAAAACTGCTGATCTCCATTCTTCAGATGGTTTGTCTTCATCCTCTAAGGACATAAACTTAATAACGTTCGTTCCAATGATCATAGGTACGGTCAAGTTGTAGTCCGTATTTGGAACTACTAACACGGGTACAGAGATCTCCTGATTGGTAATGCCTGGTACTTGGATATTTACTTCAATGTATCCTTTGTAAGGTAACGCATTACCGTCTGGACCTTGAACAATAAGTGTTTTCAAAGGATGCAGTTCAGGTTGTGGATCCAGTCGTTCATAAAGATTTTCACCAATTGTGGTTATCATCGATCCGGTATCCACGATGCAAGCCGTTTCAATAGTATTGATAAATACTTGGCTCTCATTTGCGTGGCCAATCAGTCTTTCAAAAATATTGATCTTTTTCTTCATAGGGCTTTTCTCACTGTTCCCCAATTGCCCTGCCTTGGAAAACATTACTTGTTTAAAGAAGCCTCTTTGTTGTTTTCTTGTTTCTGTTTAGGCTCCTCATTTGCAGGCTGTTTCTTCCATATACCTCTTCCTCTTCCACCTCTATAATTTCCACCTCGAAAACATCATCTTCCTCTAGCTTGATCTCGTCTTTCATTGTTGTCTTGTAATCTTTTAACATATTTTCTGGCTTCGTTCTCTTTCTGTATTTCGTCCATCTGTTTGATTAGAAGTTCCATCTTCTCAAACAGTTTTCTCATCATGTCCTTCGAACTGTCATCTTGAATGTGTACCGCTGCTTGCTGTACTTTGTTCGTAGTGATATTTCTGGAACCCTTCACCGACCTCTGCTTTTGGACTTGAATTTCATACTCCTCGGCGCGGACTTTGTGTCTTAGCTCTTCGAATTGTATATTGCTTTCAAATCGCACTCTTGTTGACACTCTTAGCTCCTCGTTCCTCAAGCCTCTCCAAAACCTTTTCTTTAACACTACGTCTTTCTCCACCGGTGTTATAGTTGCTTTTCCTGATGCTTGTAATAACATCTCCTCTAAACGAAGGCCCCATTCAACAATTGATTCGATGCTGTCTTGTGCCGCCATGAAGAAGTGCGATAATATACTGTCTTTACTAGCAATGTTTCCAAATGCATCTTCTAACTTCCTGAGGATTTGGTCAACAGTAGCAGATGGTCCTAAGTGCAGCATGATCCTTTTTGCTTGTCCCTTTAAAGCTTTCCGGATAGACTGGATAACAACGAGGTCAGAATATATAGCTGTCACACTTTCCACTTCCAATTTCCATTCTTCAAATGTGGCTTCATTTCTGGGTCTGGGTTCCATTACCGAGAAGTATGTCAGGCTTAGCTTCACATTAAGGTTATCACTCCAACTTGTTTTTCCTTCTGGTTTGTGACTATCATCCATTTGTGTCAGCATCTTACTATCTTCCTTAGATTGGTGACTCATATCTAATGGTGGTAGTATCTTGCTATCCTCTTCTTTCTTCTGTGATCTGTAATTATCATCAACTTGTGTTGGTATATTGCAATCTCTTTTACTGTCTTTTATACCAGATGTCCTCATAACTATTCCAAATATACTGCTATGTTCAGTGTAAGCTCTAATGTCTTTTTCTATTCTCAGTAGGGTATGTTCTCTCTCTTTCATTTCATTGTCTTTTCGTTTGTAATCGCTTTCTATGAGTTCCATTCTGTCCATCAACTTGCGTTCCATATCAATTATACATTGTTCTCTACTATACAATGTATAGTCTCTTTCTGTAAGGATGCTCTCTATCCTCTAAAATAGCTGTCATTTTATCCAACTCTTCTTTTTCCTTTCTTTCTCTTTCTAATATGTCCATCAATTGCAATTTCATTTCCGACTCCTTAATGATTCTTTCTTTTTCCATTCTGTTTCTTTCTAACTCATATTTCTGTGCAATAATATCCAACAACTCTCTCTGCAACACGTGTTGTCTACTATCCTCCTGTTCTTCCTTCAACTTCGTAAGGAATTGACTGTCTTTCATAGACTCGATTCCTAGCTTGGAACTAGTTTCTTCGTCTGATATCTCCTCTTTCCATATAACACGTCTAGCAATAGCCGGGTCATCCATTTTCTTTAGCACTGCTCCACTCCTGTTCTCTGAGGTCACCTGTTTCATTCTCAACATTTTTGATACGTCTTGATTTGTTGGTTCGTAATCTTTTCCCATCAGCTGACTTTTCTTTTGCTGTATACTTCCGTGTCCTCTTTATAAAGATTCACTCTCCTCTTTGTAACGACTAATCTGTTCTTCTAATTTAGCGATCTCTTCCGTCATACATACGGTCTCATTTCTCTTATCATGAGTACAATATGGCGTACTACAATGTGACTTCAATTCCTCCAAGGTGCGAAAGAAATCTTTAAAAGTTCCATCCACCTTATTTACCTCTTCCTTTCTTGTTAAACTAGTATAGCCCTTCTCTCTCTGATAACTACTATCAGGGTTTAACCCATTTCTATTTTCCAAACTGTGTTCAGTCATTTCACGCAATTCACTCAGTGTCTGTCTGTCCCTTTCTCTCTTCAATTCCTCTAACTGTCTCTTTATGTCTGTTTCACCTTCTCTTTGTGAAACAATTAGTGTCTGCCTTTCCCTTTCTCTCCTTAATTCTTCTTTCTTTAATTCTTCTAACTGTTTATGTATCTCTTCTTCTTCTCGTTGTGCTTCTCTTGCTAGGACTCTTAAATCTCTTTCTGAGATATATTCAGCCATGTTTAATCCTTATCTATAATTTTAATTTAATTATGATACTTTGGGTTCTGTATAATGTTCAAATCTTAGTATATCCGTATCATTCACAATGATACATAGACATTACATCATTCAATAACCCATCAAACACACAACTAATTGATCATCAATTACTTTTTCAACCTTCAACCTCGCTTTCATACCACCACAATATCAGAGTGATAAACTATCAACCTATATGTGAATCACAATCAATCTATATGCACCACACCGTCAACCTGTATGTGGTACACGATCAATCTCTATATAATACACCTTCAATCACTATACAACACACCTTCAACCTCAATATGATACACCTAAATCAACCTCAACGCGCTACACCGTCAACATATATGCAAACGATCAACCTCTAACCGTCAATCTTAATTTGATACCCTTTCAACTTCAATGCGCTACACATCAACATCAATAATAATAATAAGTAGTACTAAGTTACCTGTAAATAAATATATACAATATTTATTTCATGTAAGTTCTAACTCCGATGTCTCAAACATCGAATCATGGCTTAGACTGATTCGAAGTTCGATACATCTATTGGTCAACGCTTACAAGTATCAAAGGGATAGTGAATGTATTACATGCACGTGTAAAGATATAATATGTGAACAGGTTAGATTTGTCAATAGTGTCTTACCTTATACGTTAAAGCTACACGATCTAACTACTAGGCTTATAATTACAATTATGTCATGTCCTTGTTATATCTGGGCTATTCATGTGGGTATAGTAGGTTATACTAATAGTCCAGTATAAGTTTATAAATAGTTTATTATAGTATCACTCTGTACGTTGCTCCGTACTATATTTATTTATGGTCCTGAAAATACATACATATAATAATAAGTAGGATTACATATATTTAATATATTAACAATAATACATGTCAACTTTGCAGTAACATAGTTTAGTCAAACATTGCTAAAAAACGAATTGATCCACTCATATATTTACTAAATACAGAGATGCTGATATATTTCCTAGAGTAATATTTATGTCAGAGCTTAATACAATACGTCCTCGTCATTTATCAGGTACATGACAGCAATAAAATATTTATTTACAAATGACAATGATAAAAATGAAACAACACATAGTTAACGTTCAGTTTACATATTGATTTATTTCCTTCTTATCAAAAACGTTAACTGCTGATATCAACCATAATCATGTTGTTTTACAGCAAAGAAGAACACACACATAATTCAATATTTTATTTCTTCTTTCTCTGTAATTGCATGATAACTTCACATGTATGGTATATATACAATTAAAATACATTTATATATGAACATTTCATTTATCTTTCTTCTGTAACTTCATGATGAAATCACCCATTGTTATCCATTTAGGTGGTCTTTTATTCCGCGTGGATCGTCTTACAGGAACTTCTGCTCTTTGTTGAATAATCGGTGTTGTCCTATTATCGTCAGTTTTATCTGAAATAGATTTATCGTTAGTACCCGTACTATGTGCAAACGGAGGTGTTATAGGCATATCATCTCCATGTTGATTTGCAGTCAACATTACCTGATAAATGACGAGGACGTCATTTCAAGGACACGGGAAGTATGTAGTATGTGAATTATTAGGTGTAGAAATCACACTTAATAATGATCTTAAATAACAATCTTAACATTATATAACTTACATTACGACAAGTACATTGATGTACAACTAAACTTGTATTCATCATATATAAAATAGACAGTGTACCTTTAAAATAAACCTGTAAGCAAATTAATACAAATCACTGCTTCAATGCACATCACTATAAACTGACCACACAAGTGACCAATCAGATCATTGCTTACCTGAAATGCATTTTCCCGCTTTCTGTCTTTGTGTCAGATCTTGGAAAAACACCTTAGAGTCTACATGAGTTTTCTTGATTTAATAGAATCTTTTCTATGTTTTCATATTTTTCATCTTTCACTGTTGTAGATTTACAAGTTAGTGAGAGGTCTTTAACAATATACTTTTTCTGTTGTTGTTCAAGTTTCCTAATTTCTACCCTCAATATGTCAAAATCATGTATACTGTCATATTTATGTCCACTTATATCTTTAAGTGTCTTCTTCAGACCTGAATAGAATTGATTTCTCAACATCTCATTAGACTTGACTGGGTCTGCTTGACCCAATTCAATTGCTTGTGACATAATTTGTTCAAGCCTTAATGACCAAGTTGCAACATCTTCCTTTTGTTCCTGTTCCGCTGAATAAAAACGAGATAATATATTGGATTCATCTTCAACGCAACCATATACTGACTGAAATTTCTAATTTATTGCACTAACGGATGGATTATACCCTTATCTCATGATAATGTTCTTTGCTTCCCCTTTAAGCGACCTTCTTATGGCTTCGTTTATTGTTGTTTCATTGTATTTGCCTTCTGACATTAAACATCTCACTTCATATCTCCATTGCCAATATGTGGCCTCGCCTTTATTGGTATTGTCACCATAGAATATTGAAAGTCTTGGGGTCTGAAACTGGGCTTTAATAGGTTGTTGTAAAAATATGGGAGGTTTATGATGCTGCTTGCTTGGTTCTGGATGTTCTGGGTATTTGGATGGAGACGGGGTATGCACTCTAGGTGATTGCTCAGAGGTGTATTCTTGCATCCAATCAATTAACTCTTCTGGACTATTTAACTTATGTTTAACATTTAGGGCCTTAAATGCAGCTAACAAATTATGTTCCTCCTCTTTTGTCATTTCCTCGTGTTCCTCCTCTTTTATCATTTCCTCCTCTTCCTCTCTTTGTATCATTTCTTCCTCAGTTTCTTCCTTAGCAGCCATTTTAATTAAATAGTGCACTAACTCTTTGATAAATAATAGCTGCTAAAGAAGAAACTGAGGAAGAAATGATACAAAGAGAGGAAGAGGAGGAAATGATAAAAGAGGAGGAACACGAGGAAATGACAAAAGAGTAGGAACATAATTTGTTAGCTGCATTTAAGGCCCTAAATGTTAAACATAAGTTAAATAGTTTATAGTGATGTGCATTGAAGCAGTGATTTGTATTAATTTGCTTACAGGTTTATTTTAAAGGTACACTGTCTATTTTATATATGATGAATACAAGTTTAGTTGTACATCAATTTACTTGTCGTACTGTAAGTTATATAATGTTAAGATTGTTATTTAAGATCATTATTAAGTGTGATTTCTACACCTAATAATTCACATACTACATCCTTACGGATTATTACATTAATATAGGGTCTATGGGGGAATATATAAGAGACAATACATATTAATTTATATAACCATATACATTAATATGTTATCCTATGACATATGCATGAGGTTTATGTGCTTTTAATATATTACAAGTAGTTCGATATGCACGATTATGTTGCTCTTAAACTGAACCTAATAGAAAACATGAGAAAGTTATTTACATTTTGTCTCCAGCTGTTTTTACTGTGCTGTTTATCTACCCAAACAATGAAGATATATCATATATATCAATGGCAACCAATAGGTTTGTATTACACCCATTAATAACAACTTGTATATTTGTTTTGTTTAGGTGTCTTGGTTCGAACATGTGTTGGCAAAGCAAAGATATATAAATGACCCAACGTAGTGTCGCCAGGTGGGTTCTGGACGACTATTCATACCAGGCCCACGTCGTTGGCGTTCCCTCCATGACAGGCGCTCTGATGGCAGTGCCTTTGCTATAACATTGTTTATGGGCGTTAGGCCATACAAATGTCACCATATGCTATCCACCCCAAGAGGGTTTCCAGACGGTCCTATCCATTATCGACTACTATTCCCGCTTGCCACAGTGCAATAGAACAGCCTTCTGGCCGACATAGTCACGTTGCCATCTTTGAACATGTTGACTGTTTTCAAACAAGCAGTATGGGCCAACTCTCATTCATTGTCATAGTTCTTTTAACCAGCTAAAACCAGTGTGTTTTCACCTCACCGTATTGTACTGTATTACCCACAATCCCCCAGTGCCCGGGAAGAAATAGGACCACTGCTTATCCATGCAGTAAACTCCCTTCGTATTTATGTTAATTTCATCATTTCTTGTCATGTTCATTAAAGGTCTTCATCATCAGCCCTGCACTGTTGCAGGTGCTACTTGACAGCAACAAAGCAAGTGCTCAATGACTTGGCAGAAGCCAGAGCAAAAAAGAGAACAAACCGTTAAGGGTACGACAAGACAATATTTAAGACAAGCATTAAACACTACCGTCCATAGAGGATTTAGGTATCCGTCATCATAGGGTACACACAATCAAAGAGGAAAGCATAGTGGCAAACTGTAAATGGGTCAACCACTAAACATGCAGTGTGTTGCAAAATGATAGGGTCATAACCTCTTTTGATCAACTTGTTAACAATTTTAATAAAGATTGTACGAAAGTGATTATGACCAAGAATCTTACAAAGTTTGTATATCACATCACCATAAAAGTGATTTAAACAAATTTTATTACCATATAAGTATGCAAAGGGTTCGAGCCACAAGTTCTATCAACATTAGTCCCATAGAAGTGAGGTTGTGATAGTCCTTGTCGAAGAAGAGTTATTAAGTTTGGTAAAGATCGGATGAAAAATGAAGACACTATCGTTTAAACGAGGCAAAATATAGCATATTTAACTAAAACAATGACCATAACTCTGGTATTACTAATCCGATATAGCTGGTTTTAGATCTTGTTCGAGCATTCATTGATATCAACTATCAGGCTAAATTGGTCAGATGAAAAATGAAGTCCCTATCGATTTAACGAGGTAGCATATAACATACCTAACTAAATCAAAGGTCATAACTCTGGAGTAACTAATCCGATCTAACTGGTTTTCGAATTTGTCCGAGCTTTTATTGATATCAAAAAGCTGGCCAAGTTTGGTAAAGATCAGCTGAACAATGTTAAATCAAGTGTCAATTCTGGTGTTAGCTGGGTTTTGAACATCTCCGAGCTTTTATTGATAAAGCAATCAGGGCAAATTTGGTAAAGGTCAGATGAAAAATGAAGACTTTTTCGTCTGAACGAGGCAATCTATGGCATATTTAACTAAATCAAGGGCTATAACTATAGTGTTGTAGATCCGATCTAGCTTATTTTCAAACTTATCCGAGCTTTCATTGATATAAACAATCTGAACAAGTTTGGTAAAGGCTGGTCGAAAAATTGGAGGCCCCCTATCGTCTTAATTAGACAAACATTTTGCTGGACGAAGTGGGGGAAATAGGATATGGAATTCACTCCCTCAAAATGCCAAGTCATCTACATCATAAAATGTAAAACACCCATACACATGTCATACTACCTGCATAAAACAAAACGTGTAGAAACCACATCGCAAAATACCTTGGAGTTGACATTTCAGATGATTTAACGTGGAACACACACATTGACAGAATCACTAAAAAGCAAACGAATCATTATGACTCATATACAGAAACATCAACATACACTCAGAACCAGTTTAAGTCTTTGGCATGAAAAAGGTTAGTCCGACCGCATCTCGAGTGCTCCACTGTCTGGTCTTCCTTTTGAAGCATTTCAATGACTCGCATACCGTGTTTTTTTTCTTCAGAAAGGACAATCTAACAATAACCTTTGACATTGAGGACAATTCTTTATTCTTTATGGAGCAGAAACAATTTCTAACTTGTTCAAGTGTTATGAAAATGGGTATATATCTGCACTGAATGATTGATCAGGAACAACTGTATACAGTTGTATGACCATAGGTCAATATCCCAGCTAGATTAGATTGCATGTTAAAGTTTTGTTAAAGGGGCATAACTCTGCGGAAATGAAATTCAGATAATTGAGAGTTATTGGGCATGTCGCTGGCAATTGATAAGAAAGAACTTTATAAAGTCTCATGACCATAGGTCAATATTTTGCCATATTATGAGCTAGGTTAGGTTGCAGTTATTTAACATGTCAATGACATTGAATAATTGATACGGTATAACAGTATAACCTTTCTTTATGACCATAGGTCAGTATTTTGCCAAGTTATGAGCTAGGTAAGGTTGCAGCCTCTGTGAGTATTTACATGCCGCGTGTTGTGAGTTTTATTTACAAACAACATACTATAAGTAAAAAAAGGGTACCGAAATTCGCCTCTGACTGTTTTCATGCGGTTGGCCATCCCAGTTCTAGATATTCATCGTTGGGTACATACAAGACCATCAAGGTACATACAAGACACAGTTAAAGGGAGTATTGTGAACCCTTGGTTCTGTCCAATATAGCTAGTTAGTATGTTAATCATAGTAATTGCTTCATTATTCAAATTTACCGCTATTTAAAACATAAGTGGGCGGGGTAACAATTAAGTGTAACATTGTATTGAAGAATTCAACTTTATCTCGAATTGTCAACAGTTAAACCTCGTTGAACATCGATGTTTACATCTAAGTTAACCGATAGGATTACCTGGAATTCGTTGAGATATCTTGTTTACATCATTATTCCGTGTTTTATGTAGGAATTACACATGTTTATTTTATCACGACTAACTCGCCAGGGGGCGCCTTATATCGACTACGTCACAGGAGGGCGTGAGCACAGGAGGGGCGTGAGCGTTAAAATTGTAAACAAGAAGGCTGAAAGGTTTTGTGTCGGAGGTTTATCATATTGCGGAGATTGATTTCTTCTATTCACCACGGGTAATTTATGTTTTAAGTATTTGACTTGTATCAAATGGTAAACTTATTATAATTTTCATTCAACTGTATTGAGATTTCTGTGGAATTATGCCGAATTCTGCCAGCATCATTCTGGAATTCTGCGACGCCGCAGAATTTTGGCTGAATTCTGCGAGCCGCGCGATTTGGAACTTTGGCACTATATAAGCTTCGATTTTGTCAGTTCAAAAAGAGAACGATTGGGTCAGTAAAACTGGGTAGTCTTTATTTTGGGTTTGTGTTCTGTGGATTTGGGCTAAATTATAAATAGAATCATTTGAGATTTACCAGTTGAATGAAAAGGAAATTAGAAATTATATTTGTCTTTATGAAAAGATATTCACAATATTTTTAGGAATCAAATTATGTTGAGTTAGAAATGTTTCTAGATCTATATGATTAATAAATTATCATTACGATTAAACTGTAAAAACTAGATTTGGTTGTTATTTTATCTTTGTGGTTAAACCGCCTCCGAAAATCATGAAAGTCGCCACAACATTTTTGGTGGCAGCGAACATTTAATAATATCACGCTACCATTAAATTAAACTAAAACTAGGACGATTATTCATCTGTGGGAAATTAAATAAATTTAAACACTGTTCTCATATTTTTATTTTTTTATTTTTCAATATTTGAAACAATATGGAAAGAGAAATGGTCTTGACACGGCATATTGCCAGTACCTGATCAAACTGCAGAGACAGCAGCTAGAGTAATATTAAATTAAGTCATAAAACGGTATGGTTGTCCGATGACCCTTCATAGTGATCAAGGTAGTAATTATGAGAGCAGAATATTTACTGAACTTTGTCAGCTTCTTGAAATAAGGAAAACAAGAACGTCAAGTAAGAATCCTCAAGGCAATGGTCAAATTGAACGCTTTCACAAAACATTGACTAGAATGATAAGGGCATATCTAACTGACAATCAAACTGATTGGGATTTGAATCTAGTTTGTTTAGCAGCGGCCTACAGAGCCACTCCAAATGAAACTACCAAAATGACCCCAAATTTGCTCATGTTAGGTCGTGAAGTCCGTTGGCCAGCTGAAATAGCATTCGGTAGTCAAGCAAATAACAATGAAGTAGTGTCTTCTTATGGGCAGTATGTCATGAAATTAAAAGGAGAAATGCAAAAATCACATGAAATATGTAGAGAACACATAGGAAAGGCAGCAAAACGCCAAAAGGATTTGAGTGAATCGAGCAAATCATTTAATCAGTACAAAGCTGTTGATATAGTATGGTATCTCAATATAAAGAGAAAAGAAGCAGTATTCACAAAGTTAGTAGTGCCCATTTCTTGTCCAAAAGAAAATTAGTGACCAAAATTATGTGTTACAATTTTTAAAATCTATGTCAGATGTTAAAGTAGTACATCATGATAAGCTAAGTCAGCACCACCAAAATGGGTTTTGAATAAATCATTAAAGTAAAATCCCCACAGATGGATATGAAGGCCTAAAATGTAGAAATTGTCGCAGTTGATATAAGGATAATTTAGATGCACGCTAGTTAATATTGAATGTGAATATATATATATCTATTCATATTGATCGCTAGTGTTGTATAATAATACTGTACAGAAAATATTTATTATATGAAATTGTTTATAAATATGAAATACAGTTATATTAAATTTCGAATGTATGTTTCAGTTTTAAAATGAGTAGATGTATGCATGTGTATTAACACAAGTTTGATAAAATATAAATATAATGTTAAAAGTGTATATAAAGCATATACAGCTTAACATGATGAGCGAGGCAGACTTTAGGTTCGTGAACAATAGAGGCAGGGTGTATGAATGTCAAAGGTGTTCGTCTGACAAATATCAAGGAGAAAGATCTAAAGTCATGCTACATTCTACAGGAAGCATACGGCCCTAGACAGTGTGCCTTTTTATTGTTCTATTTGTAAGTTTGTGACGACATCCCAGTCAGATCTGGAACGACACGTCGTAAGGAACAATTACGCTCCACATAGGGCTACAGTGGAAGCTATGTTGGCAAACGGTGAGGAGGTAAATGAGCATGGTAGCCTCCTCCAGAATCTGAAACATCATATTCCTGGAGAGCTTGATATGAAAAGGTTAAATAAATAAGAGAGTGGGGATATCTTTCTGAACAGAAAAAAACAATCAGTGGTAAATGTTGACATACTTCAAAGTGCTATGAAAGAAGATGAAATTCAGACAACGTCCTTAAAATCAGACAAAACTGAGTATATATTGAATGAAATGCTAGAAGGGCATCGATTATCACCATTTGCTTTCCATGAATCACCCTTTGCAACACCCAAACGGGGAGCTCCGTTCAAGACACCTGTAGTGTGTAAATCACCAACTGTAGTCTCCTCCTATAGCAGCTCATCAACGTCAAGCTCATCAACTTCAAGCTCATCAACGTCATCCTCTTCATCGTATAAAGATGAGATGAAAGCAGAGGTACAGCACTTAAGAAATGAAATTAAAACAATGGGACTTGCTTTAGGACAACTGATTCATGAAATGAAAGAACTTACTAATAAAATTGGAGAAAATCAGTCAAAACAGCTGGCTCAGCCAAGTACACTACATTACCATAACACTAAAAATAACTTTAGACCGCACTACAAGGAAAACAGACCAGTTCCCTATTACAACAACTACCAGATGCCACGCCAGATGCCACATCAGAAGCCACAGCAGAAGCCACGCCAGAACACTCATATTAGATTTTAGAAATATAGTAATAACAGTCGAAATTTGTGTTAGACATATTAAGAGTTAGGATTATAATAGATAAACAGAGATTCTTTTATTTTATACTAAATTTGTTAACAAATATTAATTAAAACATAAACTTTTAATTCTACGATCTACAAGTAATGCATTTCACAAAGTATATTCCATATTGTTAGTTCTATTTAATATATAGAACCTTAATCTCTTGATCATCACTAGTTCCTAAACTGTAATGTTTAAAGGTAACTTCTACAGTTGTATTATGCTTTAAGATACTGTTGAAGCTTTTAATGTAAATTTGTACCTGATCAAATGTTATTTTTACTGAGTATATGCATAGTTTTTTCGTTATATATTAAAATTTAAGGTTATTTAGGTAATACTTAGGATGTTTATGTAGTTGAGACATGATGATGTTATGACTGTTTATTGTCATATAGTTGATATAATATGCAAAATAGACATTCGCATTAACATGAATTGTTGTATATTGTTGAACATAAGAGTTAAGATTATTTATGAATATGTGCATTATTCGGAATACTTACTTCTGTGAGTTTAAAGAAATGTTGATGTATAAAAGTTTGTTTTTGTGAGGACACAACATAGTTTAAGGGGGGGGGGGGGGGGGGGGGGGGTAATGTGAACCCTTGGTTCTGTCCAATATAGCTAGTTAGTATGTTAATGTTAATCATAGTAATTGCTTCATTATTCAAATTTACCGCTATTTAAAACATAAGTGGGTGGGGTAACAATTAAGTGTAACATTGTATTGAAGAACTCAACTTTATCTCGAATTGTCAACAGTTAAACCTCGTTGAACATTGATGTTTACATCTTAGTTAACCGATAGGATTTCCTGGAATTCGTTGAGATATCTTGTTTACATCATTATTCCGTGTTTTATGTAGGAGTTCCACATGTTTATTTTATCACGACTAACTCGCCAGGGGGCGCCTTATATCGACTACGTCACAGGAGGGCGTGAGCACAGGAGGGGCGTGAGCGTTAAAATTGTAAACAAGAAGGCTGAAAGGTTTTGTGTCGGAGGTTTATCATATTGCGGAGATTGCTTTCTTCTACTCACCACGGGTAATTTATGTATTAAGTATTTGACTTGTATCAAATGGTAAAATTATTATAACTTTCATTCAACTGTATTGAGATTTCTGTGGAATTATGCCGAATTCTGCGACGCCGCAGAATTTTGGCTGAATTCTGCGAGCCGCGGGATTTGGAACTTTGGCACTATATAAGCTTCGATTTTGTCAGTTCAAAAAGAGAACGATTGGGTCAGTAAAACTGGGTAGCCTATATCCCAAATAGAGCAGGAAGTGGAAATGGGACATAAGTTACCGTCTGCAGTAAATATACAATTAAAATGGTGTTAATGTCACCCCTGGTGAACGAATAATAAACTTTTGAAAAAAATCAAACTCATCTCAGTTAGGCCATTGTGTCGTCTGTTACAGAAGGAAGTTGAATAGAAAACGGCGCTAAACTAGTGCTGTAACAAGATGTATCTCAATATCGTTCGTGCGGAGTTTACTCACATGAGGAAAATCATCATACAATGCTTTGCAACTTTACTCTACTCTTTTATTTTCATCTAATTTCCACTGCACTGTTTATCACATAAACAACAATTACTCTGAACTTTGGCTGCCAAATTAAATGTAATCTGATGACTAAACAGAACTTCACACTGCCAGCAAATATTTCATAACATATAAAGTTATCAGTGTTAAATGAAAATTAATTGCCATTTATAGTTGTTGTGGAGAAACAGTGTATATATACTGCAGTACAGAAGATATGCATATAATTTGGACATTTATGTTAGGGTGACATTGTGTTGGGAATAAAAATTCAAAAATAAAACATAAATACAAAACATTGTTAGGAATGGCTGGACATGATGGAAATAATTATATATATAGTTATGACTAAGTAACATACATCACTGAGCCTGAGGAGGGAATATTCATGGGTGTGATATAGAAGTACATAGTGATGTTTCTGATTCTGATGTGAAAATGGCAGAGATGATTTGTTATCAGGAACACATGAATAATCTCAGTTCATAACCCCACAGGCTCCTCCCCTATATTTTCAAATTTCTATCAGTTGGATTTAAAAAAATCGAAACTAGGAATAAGAAATACTTTTTCACAAATATGTATTTACAAATACAATTGTTTTATATCAGTTTACTTCTGTGCCAAATATTGAACTTTTTTATGAGGTGGAATATTCAAAATTTTGAAAAAGGACTTTAGCCCTGTATACATTTAAATGAAAAACCTGCCCCCAGCTCCATCTAGTGGCTTTTATACGGCAGCTGGGCCTTTAAAGCATGTAAAGTATCTGAAACCAAGCTGCAATAGCCGCTTTAATATATTCAAAAACTATATTAGGTATGAACTGTTTGAGAGTTATTGATCCATATTGCAGCACCATTGAACCCATTACTGCGTTGTACTTGTCTCAAGCATGATAGTCTGTAATAAACAAGTATCCACAATGTTCAATAATACTCTCGACAATGGGTGAATCTTACCCGCATTTTCCTTATTTATTATGGTCCGCATTTTCCTTATTCTTTTATTACCCGCATTTTCCTCTTTTTTTTATTCGCATTTGCATTGTCCATGTTTTGTTATTACTCTCATTTTCCTTAGATTTTTATTACCCTAATTTTTCTCATTTTTAATTACCCTAATTTTCCTTATTTATTATGGCCCGCATTTCCCTCGTTTAATTATTGACCGCATTTTCCTTTTTTTTTTATTACCCGCATTTCCATATTTTTTATGACCCTAAGTTTCCTTATTTTTTTTACCCTAATTTTCCTTATTTTTCATTACCCTAATTTTCCATATCTTTTTATTAACCTTATTTTTTTTATTACCCTAATTGTCGTTATTTTTTTATTCACTAATTTTCCTTATTTTTTATTACCGCATTTTCCTTATTTTTTATTATCCATATTTTCTCATTTTTTATATTACCCCTATTTTCTCATTTTTAATTACCCGCATTTTGCTTATTTTTAATACTGCATTTTCATCACGCATTTTCCTCTTTTTGTATAACCCACATTTTCATTTTTAGTGCCCACATTTTCCTTATTTTCATTTCCCGCTCCCTACGCATTTTCCATTCATTTCCAGCTTTTTCCCTTTTTTCATTTCCCGCATTTTCCTTTGTCCATTTTGCATTGTCCTTATTTCCATTTCCCGCATTTTCCTTATTTATATTTCCGCATTTTCGTTATTTTTATTACTCTCATTTTCCATATTTTTTTATTACCCGCATTTTCTTTATTTTGCTTTTTCCTTATTTTCATTTCCCGCATTTTCCTTATTTTCATTTCCCGCATTTTCCTTATTTTGCATTTTCCTTATTTTCATTTCCCGAGTTTTTCTTATTTTCTTCCTTTTTCCATTTCTCGCGTTTTCCTTTTTCCATTTTGCATTGTCCTTATTTCCGTTTCCCGCATTGTCCTTATTTCCATTTCCCAAATTTCCTCATTTGCATTTTCCTTCATTTGTATTACACGCATTTTCCTTATATTATTAACTGTCTTTTCCTTATTTTATTGCCCACAATTTCCTTATTTTGTATTACCCGAATTTTCCTTATTTATACTACCCGTATTTTCCTTATTTGTATTTCCCGCATTTTCCTTATTTGTATAACGCGCATTTTCCTGATTTGTATTTCCCGCATTTTCCTTATTTTCCCCCCACATTTCCCTTATATTTATTACCCGCATTTTCTTTATCTGTATGTTCGCATTTTCCTTATCTTGGCCGCATTTTCCTTTTTTTTCCCATTTGCATATTTTTTGGAATAAGGATAATGTCATCCAATGGATTTTCGCCATTGAAATGGACACTTTTGACGAAATATATATACTTGGAACTGAAAATTGAAACGTCAATAAGAACTCAATTTTAAGGCCACAAGACGCATATTCAACGCATACGCGTTTTTTTGGATAGAGGTTTTAATGTTTGAAGAAGAAATAAATATGAAAAAGACCGGACAGGGAAAGTAGCATTAAAGGAGGACAGTCAGCAACAAAACACAGAAACAAACACGAAAGCAGACAAACAAGAAGGCAAAAGTAATAATAAATGCAAACGACATCACAAACACAAAAGGGTTAGAAGTTTGCATTGAAAATATCCTATCAACAACTCACTTTTGCATGCAATTTTTTATTTCTCAACCAATTTCGAAAAGTACGGTTTCGTATATACCAGCAATATTGTGTCACCGATACACATCTTATTTAGAGGTTCCGGTAAAATTGTCCGAAAAAATAACAAAAAAACACTATGGTGAAACTGGTGAAACTATTGATGTTTTATCTTGAATAAAATAATCGGCAGTATAACCGTATCGATATGAAATAACAATATAACTTCTTCAGTTTCAAACAATCTCTTTAGTTAATTTAGGAATTAACCAATTATTTTGACCAAAATCTTCCTTCCGTAAAACGTTTTATTTAGTTATTTAAAGGTGGTATAGATTGTTTAGTTGAATGCATATTACGAGGAATTCCAGAAATGAATAAGTCTTGTCGCAGAGGTCGTGCATAATGTTCTAAACATGGTCAACAGCATGCAGGACCTTTGTAAACGACATTTAGAGAAAGAAAACAAAACTATGTCTTTTTTTTACTGTAAAGGGCGGTAATTCGGTGGCTAGTTCTCTAAGAACACGGTTGTTAACTGTATCGGGACCTAGAGCTTTTCCTAGTGGTAGGGTTTCATTAATTTGTTTTACCTCATTCGGACTTCGCAAAATGGAACTGAGGGTCGAATCGTTGATAGCGGGTAAGATGGGAGGTCCTGTATTAGCGTCATTTATTAAAGTTTGTTCTCGAAAAAAATCATGTAAAAGATTTGCTTTCTCATAGTCGTCTGTTATAATAGAACTATCTGATTGCAGCGTGGGTACGGATTCTTTTCGATTTGAAAACATAAAATAGTTTAAGGTTGACCACCAGTTTTAAGTAGATCGATTTTCAATTTTTAGTTTCTCTGACATTTTTTTGAAATGGTCATCTTTGTTTTTCCTAATTAGGTCAATTGTCTCATTTCTAAGTTTACGAAATTTCACCCATAGAGCTAGCTTGTTTTTTTGTTAAGCTTTCCGATATGCTCCCTTACGTTTTCTCTTCATTTTTTAGCAATTAAATAGATGAGGTTATCCACGAAAGATCGTTAGGCTTAATGCGCACGAGTTTGTTTGGAATCATTGTTTTGCTATATGTATTATACGTTCTGTTATTTTGTTTATATGTTCGTTTATATCGTTATCATGAAGCATTATCCAGTCTGTATTTATGGTGTCCCAAGGTATCATAATCACCTTTGTCATAACTCCTGCTTGTTAACCAAACAAATATGTTTACGCCCCTAAAATGTCACACATTTTTGTTGTTGCTTGTCAACACCTTTTTGGAAACCTTACGCCCCCATCTCCCCTCCCCATCCCCACCCCTCCACCCTCTAACCCTCTAACCATCTAACATGAACTCCTGGATCCGCTCCTGTTTACGATTAGAAAACATTATCTACGACATTGTCAGGTGTACAATTTCATTTAAGGCATAACATTGCCGTGTTTTTTTTATTACATAGCCTACCTGTTAGAAATAAAACTCAATAGATCTACAAGATTATTTATTTATTTGTTTTAGGGCTCTCTCTCCAGCTAATTTGTTTACGTCAGACCTCGTGTTAAAAACTCTTTCTCTGACGTCAATCCTATTCATGACGTCATATACTTTCAATACAAATTTTATGCACGCTTCCGGTTTAGAGCTCCGGTTACACTTTTCCACCTATATAAATATGTTACTATTTATAGTAAGGTATATAATAATACTCTGTTACTGACGTTAAAGTCGTGTAAAGCTCTATTACATTATTATTCACTTCTTATTTATTTAGTACTTATATAAGTTTAGAATGCTTTAAGCGTTTACAAAATTAAATATCTTCTTTAATATTTCTGCAAATTTCTGCAAAATAATTGAGCAATTACAGAAATTGCATCCCAACGCTGTATGTGGCTAAATACCGACTATCAAATTCAATACTTCCATTTATCCATTTATCCATATAGTCAGTGCAAGAAAGATTCAAAGAATCTCTTTAATATAATTTTTTTTTTTTTTTTAAAAAATCTCCAGTCAGCCAGTTGCATTAATTTAAATATGAGGACATTTATAACATAGAAGAACAAGCATGTGAATACGCATTCAAAAACAAATATAATTACAAAGTTAATAGGCAAGACATGTGGCATCACAAACAATAGGACTACCGCCTTTGAAGGTCAGTGAAAAAAAGGCAACTGAGGTTTTTAACCAGGTTCTCACTCTTACCATATAGTCATCCCAATAAAACGTGGCAGTGTAACTAAAGATATCCCCGCCAGGTTATATTCTCTAACAAACAAGGCAGCATTAATAGGCAATATAAGTATAACACATAGATGATCATGTATATATGAATATTAACAACCTAAAAACCAGAATAGCAAGTGCTCGATGGCTTGGCGCAACAAGGCAAAAGGCAGCGCAACAAGAGAACTCTTTGAGGATTTAGGATTTGACGTCATCATAGGGTCCACAATCTTTCCAGTTATCGCACAATCAACGAGGAAAACATAGTGGCGAACTGTCAATAGTTCAACCACTAAACATGCAATACTTTGCAAAAGGATCACAACCTCTTTTGATATACTTGTTAACAAGTTTAATAAAGATTGTATGAAAGTGATTATAACCAATGATCTTACGAAGTTTGTAAATCATACCACCATAGAAGTCAAGTTTGGATAGTCCTTGTCGCAGAAGATTTCTTAAATTAGTTAATATTTTAAAAGTATATCAGGCTGGTTACGATAAAAAACATTTTGCAAAGCTTTTTCGAAGTTTATATTAACGATAGCCCTGGTGGAGCAGCTTCTTAGTTATACAAAGATTACAAATACGAAAGTCTTCAACTCGACTACAAGCTGTAGAAAAACGAATAAGTTGAGCATTAAGCATGTTGACCCCATATGAATTAGCTCGGTGAGTATCCCCATGTAAGTAGGGATAATCACCGATATCGAACTTAAAACCATCTCTCTTGTCACAAATTTTGCTTATTATTTCTCCATTTTCAACTGAGAGATGCAAATCGAGAAAAGAAATAGTATATACAGATATCGGTGGTACATTCTTCAATACCTTTGTTTTCCTACTTGAATAGATGGTTCTACTACTCAAGCCTTTAAAGGTTCTGAGTATTGTTTAATCACCCTTAGTATATGTTCCTTGCTTTTTAATTTAGTCTTTTGACAGGATTCATAACCGCTGCTCCCAACTAAACTCCATTCGTTTATTTCGCCCATTGTTTTCCCGTTTAGGGCAAAGCGTTTTGTTAGAAACTGGGACCATACGCCGCTGGCCATAGAATGGTGTGAAAATACCATGTTCCATGTTCACCGTCATACGCATACCATCTTCAGGATGGCTGAAATGTTTGTGCTATAGACATCTTAAATGTTCATTTCTGCTCAACCCGGGGCTAGAGGGCGTGGAGGTAGCAAGCACTGTTCACCACCATTCATGAACAGTCTCTATCAAACCGAGACTGCAATATATTTTGTACTTATCGTGTTCGGCGATTTCCAAATTTCTCATTTCATACTTTTTTTTTTTGTAGGGTTTATTAACCGTAGTAGAAAAGAACGTGTTTCAATATTTAATATATCATCCAGATACCGAGAGGTGTTATTACATGCTTCGATGTATCTGGAAAGACTCACCTGAAATACCGATATGGGTACCAGCAATGTATCTATAAACAGTATTACATACCTGACGAAAATATTATCGAATAGGAATATAAGTGTTTGACAAACTTCTTGGCAAATTCACATACTGTAGTGTAATCGTCTAAACTGCCGTTTGTAAAAAGCGCTTTACTATTGTTACATGCCTTCTTTCGTAGGCATATGTCGATGTTTTCACTATCTGATATGACTGTTATTCAAATTGTGTTTTTTATGTGTATCGACTTGCACTGTAAATTCGGCTATTAAGGTCTGTACAAATCTAGAAACAATTTGTTTTAATTTCAATGTTGGACTGACATTTATTTATATCTAAAAAATATAGAAACGTTCACAACTAGGTCAGACTAGGTTTTGCTTTTAATTCATGTATGTGATGAAATGCCATTTAGTACAAAGTATGTTTCTTTAACTGTTGCAATTTATATATTTCCCTAAACAAATAAAAACACATCGTACATACTTGATTGAGCGTCATGACATGTCCACACAGAATATTTAGTCATCCGTTAATTATATACGCTACATGTTGTGCTGTCAGCAGATGGTTGGTATGTTCGTATGTCATTATGAGTGTCATTATCTTTGACTTATATTACTGCGACAGTTAATGGCTCAGGTGATGTGATTAATAATTCGGCAAAATTGTGTAATTGGATACAGCCAGCTCATCTCAAACTAATTTAAATATAGCATAAAAAAATCAAAGATGACATGATACAATTTCGAGAATCGATAAGGTTGTGAACATTCATTCTGCTGGATGAAATGTATTTTACTGTCGAACTAGCAAACTGGGAGAATGGAAAATGGCAGTATCCTAGCGCAACAGCATAATATAAATCTCCATCTTTAATAGCTTATAAATCAAGAAAATTAATTTACATGGTAGTAAAGGTCTATATTTTCTCCTTCATAATGGTAAATATTATACAATTATTTGCATCAGATTTCAAGAAATACTAGTTTTTAGTATGGGATGGCGAGTTGTCCGTCGTCCGTCCGTCCGTCGTCCGTCGTCTGTTAACTTTTGTCTCGTTAAGATCTTTACCAAACTTAAACAGATTGTTAATATCAATGATAGCTCGGACAAGTTCGAAAACCAGCCAGATCGGACCAGTAACAGCACAGAGTTATGGCCCTTGATTTAGTTAAAAATGCTATATTTTGCCTCGTTAAGACGATAGGGCCTTCATATTTCATCCAATCTTTACCAAACTTAAACAGATTGTTAATATTAATGATAGCTCGGACAAGTTCGAAAACCAGCTAGATCAAACTTGTAACAACAGAGTTATGGCCCTTGATTTAGTTAAAAATGCTATTTTTTGCCTCGTTAAGACAATAGGGCTTTCATTTTTCATCCGATCCTTACCAAACTTTAACATATTGTTAATATCAATGAAAGCTCAGATAAGTTTGAAGACCAGCCAGATCGGACCAGTAACAGTGGAGTTACGGCCCTTCGTTGAGTTTAAAATGCTATATTTTGCCTCGTTAAGACGATAGGGCCTTCATTTTTCATCCAATTTTTACCAAACTTTATCAGATTGTTAATATCAATGATAGATCAGACAATGAAAACCAGCCAGATCGGACCAGTAACAGTGGAGTTACGGCCCTTCATTGAGTTAAAAAAGCTATATTTTGCCTCGTTAAGAGGATAGGACCTTCATTTTTCATTCGATCTTTACCAAACTTTAACAGATTGTTAATATCAATAAAAGCCCGACAAGTTCGAAAACCAGCTAGATCGGACCAGTAACAGCGGAGTTACAGCCCCTTGATTCAGTTAAAAATGCTATATTTTGCCTTGTTAAGACGATATTGCGTTTGTTTTTCATCTGATCTTTACCAAACTTTACCAAATTACTAATATTAATGAAAACTTGGATAAGTTTGAAAACCAGCCAAATTGGATCAGTAACATCGGAGTTATGATTTAGTTAAAAGTGCTATATTTTGCCTTGTTAAGATGATTGGGGTTTGTTTTTCATCTGATCACCAAACTTTACCAGAGTACTAATATTAATGAAAGCTCAGACAAGTTCGAAAAACAGCCAAATTGGATCAGTAAAACTGGAGTTATGGCCCTTGATTTAGTTAAAATGCTGTATTAAGTTCGAAAAATAATTTAAGAAGTGATTGGGGACACTCAAATCTGCCATAATCTCATTATGACACAAGGTAAAACTTCTATATCTCGTTCTTCAGTTTCTCTTCTTATATTTAAGGCAGAAAGATTATAACGCTCTCACTACACACAGGATATCATTTTCTTTAATTTGAGACCAGTCGCAGACTCCTGCTGTGAAAAATTATGAATTCTATATTGATTCAGATTTCAGCAAAACTACAACAACAACAAGAAGTAGCATAAAATAGGCCATAGTCAGACTTTTTAAATAACATTTTTTGACATTTTTAGGAAATATAGGAATATTCTGAAAATACCAGTACATTCTAAACATAATTGTCTTTAATTTGAGACCATATGCAGACTGTTGCATTAAGAAATGACATTTTCTGTAAGTGCATACGTGAAATTTCGAGAATTTTCTAAAAGCATCAGTGCAAATCTCTGGTTTATTAGCTCTACTGGCAAAGGGTCAGCAGAGCTTATGGGATGGCGAGTTGTCAATCGTCCGTCCGTCCGTCGTCCGTCGTCTGTCAATGTTAATGTCAATGAAAGCTCGGTCAAGTTTGAAAACCAGCCAGAACGGACCAGTAACAGCGGAGTCATGGCCCTTGATTTTGTTAAAAATGCTATAATTTGCCTCGTTAATACGGTAGGGCCTTCATTTTTCATCTGATTTTTGCCAAATTTTACCAGATGTTATGACTTTCTTTTTTTATATGTTTTTTTTTTTGAATTTTTTTTTTTTCTTTTTTTTTTTTTTCTTTTTTCTTTTTTTTTTGAAATTTTTATAAAAATTGATTGATTTTTTTATTGATTTTTTTTGATTTTTTGATTTTTTTTTGATTTTTTTTTTTATTATTTTTTTTTTTGATTTTTTTTGATTTTTGAATTATTTTTTTTTAACTCTATGTTGGACCAGTTTGACCAGTAAACAGAGGAGTTATGGGTCTAGATTTAGTTAAAAATGCTATATTTTGACTCGTTAATACGGTAGGGCCTTCATTTTTCATCTGATCTTTACCAAACTTTACCAGATTTTTTAGTTATGGCCCTTGATTTAGTCAAAACTGTTTTTTGCCCGAAATTTAAAAAAAAAACGTAAATGGCAGTCACTCGCTTCATTGATGTTATAAGAGCCATGTTAGCCAGTAGAGCGTCCACAGGCCCTCTTGTGCTTCTATTTTTTACAACCCCACTGTAGCCGCTTGGAGCACGTCATTTGTATGCTATAACGTCGCCTTGAAAACCAACAACAACCTAACGTTATTAATGATGAAACATCTTATAAATAATAAACTTAATTGCTATTTAATTAGATTTTTGTATTATTCATTGCATTAAATAAATATTTTACAGCATTGTTGGATAATCATGTTTTGTAAGTATATCACAACTTTGGAAAGATAGCATCTGAATTCGATCGATTTTAGCATACATTTTCAAAGTATTCAGAAAACAAATAGCATAGTCATTCAAAAAAAACATATTTGTTTAATATATATCGGTATTATTAATTTTGTTTACACGTATATTTTGAAGTAAATATATAAGATTTAAACATTTTAAGTTTTTGTATTCCATTTATTTTTTCGCGCGGATAAATTATTTATTAAAATTGCACACGAATTATTATCCCGTGCGTACGAATTATTATTACGTTGCTACGATTTAACGATATCAAAAGAAATAAAGGAAAATCGGGGAAATCGTTTTACCAGTTACATTGTTTCAAATTACGATAATTTATTATTACAGAACTAGTCTTCTTATCCACAAACAAAATAGTCATGATTTCCTAAAGACATCATAAACATAAAGAAGATAATATTGCGTTGTTCTTTCCATTTATTTTGACGTGTGTATCTTTTCATATAGATAATGTTTTCTTATAACAATGCATGTGAGAATACATTGTATTCTGTTTCTTCCAAAAAAAATATCCATTCTTTCGTATTCATTTATTAGGTTCCAAGTGGTCCTTAATGGCACAATTATGCCAACTATTGGTAGAGTATCAAGTGGACAAATGTCCAGTTACTTGCCGAATGTTGGTTAGTACTGGCAACAGAAGCCACGGTTAAGTTAACTGACCGAAAATGACTGAAAACATGTTGATAAATAGCGTTAAAATCAAACACAACAAGAAGAAGGTGAATTGATATCCTCCGACAAAGTGTTGTCTTCTGAGTAGGAGCATAGGTGGAAAATAAATACAGACGAACGAACAAACAAAAAAAGCTCAGATGTTGGGTTCTGCAAGTCGTCTTGATGAGTTGAGTAAAAGTGTAACGGACGGAAGAACGGACGGAAAACGCCAAAACTATATCCCTCTTCGTTGGGGATAATAAAATAAATAAAATAATAAAACGTAAATAAAGATAGTTTAGGGGGCGGGTGATGTGGGGCATGGGGTCTCCATGCATGTCTTGATGGGTTAAGTATTTGTGTATTTGTGTCAATTCATTTCAAAATCTCTACAAACATGAGCGTTACGGAGAGAGAACACAAAATACTTTATTAAACGCACATAAAATACTTATATGACCTTGAACTTGAACATATAGACCCGGTGAGAAGGGTATTTGTGTCAATTTTTTCAAAATCCCTACCTGCATGGAAAAGTTATGGTGGACACTATTTATGCATCTAAGAAGTATATGACCTTTATGATTACCTTTATTACCTTGACCTTGCACGTCGTCTTGATGAGATGAGTATATGTGCCAATTTATTTCAAAATCCGTCCACGCAAGCGGACACGAAAATTGTACGAACGAACGAACGAACGAACGGACGGACGGACGGAGGGAATTACTGTATCCTCTTCCGCCTGCGGCCGAGGGGGATAACGATGATTATGGTATATACATATTATTGGGTCGGTACTAAGGACTTTCGACTAGTATATTGGCATCCACATTTATATCGAAATAATGCTCTTATTATTTTACTTGGATCAGCTCTTATCCTTATATACTGCAGCGCATTAAAAACGTTAAACGTGTTCTTATATACTGGACAGCATTAAGAACGTTACACATTTTCTTGAAGCAATGTTTGTATGGATTTGTAACTGTAAACGGCTTCAAAAATAAACTCTTTGTCTTCGATGTTACGCAGTGGGAAGCCATGCAGTGTGCGTAACATCGATGTTTTTCCATGTTTAGTTCATGACTATTAAGGTGAATGTACTCTCAAAAAATAGTAAAGTTAAAAGTAGGATAACTGAACAACGACTACATGTTTTTACACGAAACTGGCGGTATATCACATAATTATCATAAAAGTCGTATACAAGCTAAAATAATAAAACCAAATCTTAGTGAGGATGTTTATCAACAATGCAATACATAGTGCACCTAGCAGGAATTAGAACTCATCAATATCCGACTATTTTTGGAATATAACTTGCAATATATTACCTTGATATCGTTGTCTAGGTTGTACCAGCCATTAAAAAGTAAACAATATGTATAAAGTTGTTTTATGCAACTGTTTAGAACACCTGTCTTGAAATCATATATTATGAGTAGCATAAACCATTGCAGCACCGCTAAATGTTAAAATTCCGCTAAATTTGATCTGTTGTGAAACCCTGCCATTTGGATGTAACCGTATCATTGAAATAATAATGTTTTACACATTTTATATGTATGCATTTCAACGCAGTCACCCTTCTTGAGCGCATACAGCATGTGGTCCAGTGGATAGCACGGTGGACTTGAAATCCGGAGAAGGTTCAAGCCTCGCCGGCGCCATTGAGTTTCGTCGGTTTGTTATTTGGCAAGAAAATTTTCCTCGTGAAGACAGAGGTAGCCTAGTATGTCTGATCGGGGCCGTCCTGTGTATCGGAGTCTATCCTTTAAGTTAAAGAACTATAGTAATCTATTTGTTATTATTGGATTGGCAGGTTCACGAATTTCAAAGTGTAGTTCCGCACTCTCAGCGGCGGGTCTTAATAACATATAATGTGTTAAACAACATCCAATTCATTCAATTCTGTTAGTATATATGTTTTTACATTATATGTATAAAACTGTTAGAATCAGTAATTCACAACTATTCTATGATGAATCAATTATTATATTATGAATTAATGAAAGTATGTACAATGCAACGTTCAGGCTTTGCTTGCATATATATATAAGTTCAGCAAGCCTGAACAAAGGATACACGCATTGAACAGGAAGTGTAAGTCTTCCTCAGAATATTTGCAACATCACTATTATTTAAATTTTCTGATATATGCATATATTGCACAAAAGACACAAACAGTCCACAGGACTCTAGATAACGGAAATGTAGGTGTTGTTCATTTCTAGTTGTATGCGTTATTCTATACTTATTACGATTAATACGTGTTGAATATGTATTACACATAAAGACACGAAGTAATAGTTAACACATGCAAACACAAAATCTAATTAGATGTCTATTTTAATGCCTTTAATTGCAATTTATGTCTCTTTTAACGATGTTTAACACAGTTTGAATTACAACACCCACATAAATCACAATAAAGAAGCATGCATATGAAATTGAAAACTATTACATGCATTTGCACGAAAAACATCGAAGAAGATGCTTAAGGGTAATACATAGACTACTGTACTAACTACTAACCATGGCAACAATTTGTTAGAATTGGTACAGTTGTTACAATAGCACCTTCTTAACATATTTTTTGTACGAGGACTATAAGCTTCTAGCTCTTGTAGTTTCAGAGAAGATGTTTTAAGTCACAATTGTGCCCTATATAAGTCTATGCAAAACATTCAAACTCGTTATATTAAAACTTTGGACCTCTTTATATTAAAACTTTGGACCGCCGCGGTGCAGCCGTTTTTTACCCCGGGGAGCGGGTTGTCAAACTTGTCCAAGCTTTCATTAATATCAACAATCTGAACAAGTTTCGTGAATATCAAATACAAAATAAAGGAGCTAGAGGGTTCACAAGGCTTAATACGGCATTTTTCAGCCAAACAAGGGCCATTACTCTGGTGTTACTAATTCGATATGGCTGGTTTTCGAAATTGCCAGAGCTTTTAATTGGGATGGCAATAGCAATATGTTACAGGTAAGAGTGAGGTTTGGTGCACTCTAGAACCTGATTTAAACCCCAGCGGCCCTTTACCGCTGACTTTTCCAAGGCGCTACCCCTGCTGTACCACTTTTTATGTCCGTGGTGTTTTATACGTTGCTTCTGTTTTCCCTTGTGAGTGTTGTTTGTTTAAAACGTGTGTGGATTTGGTTGATGTGTTTGACTTTTATACCTACTTTTCTCAAATAATTACACCACATTTGATTTATACAATTGACAGCGGCGTAGTTAGGATTTCTTAGGTTGTACGCACATCTTTATCTTTAGTCGAGCATCGTAGACGTGAGTGGGCTATGGGGAACCTGGGATATGCCTCCCCCACATTGTTTTTTATTTTACTGAGTCTGTGACGTGTAGACATACCAAGTGCTCATGGACTAACTTATCTAAGTACATGACGGTAACCGTGCATCTTATTATACAACCGTGCGTCTGCTTATAACTATGCTACAGTTTCCTGTTATAGAACACGGTATGAAAACCTGCTGTGCACCTTTGTAACTGTTTTTTATGACCTATGATTTTCCCATCAATTAAGAAATGTTAGCTGTCTTTTACCTGCCACAGAGTGTGCGTCCTTTACATACAGGTAGCTACGCCCCTGATTGAAATAGCTTACAGTCATTACTTAAATAAAACATGTATGTACACGAGAAACCACCAGTAGTCACAACAATAACACTATTACAGCCTGTGAGTGCCACAGAGGGTGACACAACAGTCTTAGGAATATGCTTGTATGCTTGCACAACTTTTTTCACTTTCAAAAACGTTTATATTTAATAGATATTTGTTTTGTGTAAGGCAGAAATAAGATTCCCTGATTTTTCCCCGCAGGAAATTTGTTTTTGTCATATTCCCTGTTTACCCCGTTTTCCAGAGTCCGTGGCTACTCTGCTACACATGCGACTGGGTATGGAACTTTACACAATTATAGAGGGCAGTAAGAGGAAGTGCAGAGTGCATGAACAATAACTAGCTTCGTTCAAATAAGAGTTATTACCATGTGTAGTTTCAGACTCGTTCTGTTTGCCTGGATCGTAACTTGAACGCTACAAATTGGACTGGAAATAAACTACACAATGATAGAGTGTAATTAGAGGAAGAGCTGTGTTAAAGTTAAAGAACACACAGATTACATAAATATTACTATGGATATGTTTTCCTTTAATTTATACTTTTGATATGCCCATTTTAAAAAACGATTATGATATGGGGTTGTCTGTCGGTTTCTCTGTCCGTCCGTAAACAATACGCATTCCGGACGATAACTCCGAAAGCATATCCTCTACACTCATAACACTTCATTGCCCTAGGTGAGAAAAGGACCTTTATTTTTTTTGGGGTCGAAGTTCAAGGTCACCGTGACCTTATATAGAAGTACGCATTCCGGATGATAACTTCGAACCCTATCATCTACTCCTAAAACTTCATAGGTACATTGCCCTAGGTGAGAAAAATGAATGAATGAATGAATGAATGAATGAATGAATGAATGAATGAATGAATGAATGAATGAATGAATGAATGAATGAATGAATGGTGTTTTACGGCACATCGACACATAAATAGATCATATTTTGCGCAAAAACTGATGAAAGATGAAGAAATGAAGGATTAATTAAAAATTAATGTAAATATATAAGATAAAACTATTTACAAATAAGGGATGATATGGTAGTAATATATATGTAAATCAACAAATGCCCGAAAACGGGTAGGTGAGAAGAGGATTCCTATTGTTTTGGTGGTCAGTATGCCAAAGGTCAATGTCATCGTGATTTTATATAGAAATATGCATTTAGGAAGATAACTTTGAAAACATAATTCCTACACGCTTCAAACGTCACAGGTACATTGCCCTCGGTGAGCGAATGATCCCTATTGTTTTTGGGGTCAGTAGCTAAAAGGTCAGTATCACCGTGACCTTATATACAAATACGCATTCGAAACAATAACACCTTTACTTACGAAACTTCATAGTTTTAGGTACATTGTCCTAGGTGGGACTAGGTGGGAGGAGGATCTTCTGTTTTGCGGTCAGTAGGTCACAGGTGAAGGTCATGAGGACCTAATATGGAAATACATATTGTGGATGATAACTTTGAACTATAACACCTACACCCAAGCAACTTCAAAGGTACATGTCCTAGGTGAGAGGAGGATCCCTATTCGTGTGTGGGTCAGTAGGTCAAAGTCACCGTAACCTTATATGAAAATACCCATTCCGGACAATAACTTCGAAACCATAAGACCTAAACTTGACAGTAATACTGGACGACAGTGTATTAAGAACTGTATGTTCGTACAATATAATCCACATTTAATACAAGAAAGTTGATATCATAGCAGTGGTTTAAATGAAACTAATGTTTTGTTCAAGTTCATAGCTTGTTATTGAGTTCTTACCTAACAACTAGTTTCTAATAATCTCACAATATAATGTGCACAATGGTTTAGCTAATGTGTATAACGATTTTCATCAAAGTTTCATTAATACTTTTGACATTTGGATGCAAAGAGAAATTGCTTTGGTATTTTATGCAGGTCACAAACATATATATACAGTCAGACCTGTGGTACTGGTCACCTCTATTAAGAGGTCGCATGCCTTAAGCAGCCACGTTTTCATATTCTCTGCCTCTAATAGTTAACTAAACTTGATTTGTATTAAGCAGCCACCTGCTTTAAGCAACCAGTTTATTCATTCCCTTGGGGGTCTGTTTAAGACAGGTTTGATTGTACAATTCATATAATTCATAACTCAGAACACAATCATTTTGTGAATGACATGATAAATAAATGGCGATTTCATCAGTCATAGCTATAGGTAATTAAAGATTATATAAACACCATTAATGTTTTTAATATAAAAACAGTTATTTCCAATTAACGACACATCGTGTTACAACTTAGATTACGTAATATTGCATAATAATATTTAGTACATCTAATTTTATAGTGCTTTGTTCTATATCAGTTTCATTATGTAATTAACGTAAATTAATATGTGTTACATTATATTACAATGTTTCATGCAATATTACATGTCTACTATTTGAACTTTAAACACATTCACACTCTTGTGAATAAAAAATCACTTTGTGGCATATATCGACACTACAACTACTTGTTGTTTGTTACTTACTTCCCAGAATAAACAATGCGCATAAATAGTATAATTGCGAAGTAATTGGATATTTATGCAAAGCGTTTGTTCTCTGTACGTACTGCCTGGACCCCGGTCTATAAACCTAGTCACGCGCTTCAGTGTTTATAACACAACACGAATACCATTGGCTTATTAAAACAGCGGGGGCGGGCCCCCATCATCACCAGGGTTATCTGTAACATATCCCATTCAGGCACAGCCAGTCGGAGTGGAAAATTCTAAAACCGCCGCAAGCCCCAACCAACCACCCTACAAAAACAAAAAAAAAAATATATATATATATATAAATGCACACTATATCATAACGCTCGTATTGACTTTATTCTACGTCTAAGCTCCATGAATAGGCGAAAATCACCATAGCTAATTAAAGATTATATAAACACCATTAATGTTTTTAATATAAAAACAGTTATTTCCAATTAACGACAAATCGTGTAACAACTTAGATTACGTAATATTGCATAATAATATTTAGTACATCTAATTTTATAGTGCTTTATTCTATATCAGTTTCATGATGCAATTAACGGAAATATGTGTTACATAATATTACAATGTTTCATGCAATATTACATGTCTACTATTTGAACTGTAAACACATTCACACTCTTGTGAATAAAAAGTCACTTTGTGGCATTTATCGACACTACACCTACTAGTTGTTTGTTACTTACTTCCCAGAATAAACAATGCGCATACATTATAAGTATGTTTTATATGAAAAACAATGTTTAATATCAGAATGGAATGATAAGTTCAATTTCAATATAAAGTCCCTTTATCATTGTTTTTAATTTAGTTAAAATGTACTAGTTTATTACATTAGTGCAGAAAAATACAACGTTTTCCTGTTCATTGATGACAGGTACAAACAAAAACAAAAACCTTTAATTAATAACTGTTATGAGCATTCCACTATATACTATGCATAAGACAAACGATATGAGAATCAACCTATGAAAATCATAATAAGTATAGTGTACATTATGTTGAGACATTATATTCCTGTTGAAAATTCAGTCTGGATATAAAGGAATACGGGGGTGGATCTTTGGAAACGGCCGAACACGATAAATACGAAATAATGCAGTCTCGGTTTGATTGAGACTGTTCATGAACGGTAGTGAACTATGCTTGCTACCGTTCACGCCCCCTATAAGTCATTGATCTTGCTAGTTATACATTTAAAAAGTGCGATTGCTTCACTGAGGGATCGTTTTAAAAGGAAATCGGTATTCTATAAAAGCAATAAGCGTTCTATGAGTTCAAGAAATGTGTCAGAACTCCCAAACTCGGGATATTGTACACTCTTTTTAGAACATCTACAGTAGCAAGATGACATGGCAACTCCAAAGAATGGTCAACAGCTCCAAAAACCTCAGGCTGATGATACAACACGTTAGGAATGTCTGATGGCGTACACCGTTTGCTGTAAGATTATATGACTATTCCAAAGCAAAGAAAACCTGTCCAAATGAGCCTGGATTACTGAAAGAAAACAAAATCTCAAAGCTTCATTTTGAACAGGATCAGTCACTTGAAATATACCAGTGTCCATCATATCCTGAAAGAAGTTCCTTCCTCCAAACTTGGGTGAAAGAAGACTAAACTGCATCACAATCGTTAAATTCGCTGGTTGGCCGAAGATCTGCCTGTAAAAAGCTAAGGTGTCTAGAAAGAGAATCTGCATGAAATGCACGCAGTGCTGTTTGCAAATCTCTCAGTATGACATTCTCCGGCAATCTACACGAACGCAACTGGGAACATGTTTGTTGCGTTTTATGAATTGCAAAAAGTGGTTTGCAATAAGTTGTGGATCATTATTTGAATGTCCAGCCTTAAGCCATAGATTTTTTCTCGAGACACCGTCAATGCCACCATGAATAGCAATGCTGTAGGGTTTTAACTTGTCGTAGCCATCGATATGAATTAGAAAGTTGGGACCTCTGTTGAAGTAGATTCTGTCTTAGTCGATTTCTAGATCTAAGTCGTACTCCTTCAGGATCAAGAACTCTAAGTGCAAGTCTTAAAGTCTCTTGTGAACTCATCTGGTACACCCTTCGAAGGCCAAGCTTTTTCTTTATTCTCTTCAGTTTTCTCAACGACACAGTAATGTTGTGAACATAGAGCAGAAATCCACAGATATCTCTGGCCGTATGCCATAAATTGTAGTAATATGCAATGAGTTCATCTCCTAACGCCTGGTCGACTGGATATGGATAAGCAGACGACATTCGAAGTACAGAAACCGCCAAAATGATTACCACAATCTGAAAAGAGAAATAATTCGATCCTATGTGCTATGTTAATTTATTAATAAATGTAAAACCACAAAATAAAAAAAGGAGCCATCTCCTCAACGAAGAAAGTCGAGTTATAACAATTCAAGTTTTCAGGTCTAAACGAAAGTGTGACGACGACGCCGATAACGCACAACACAGTTATTCTTAAAGGGACAATGTTCCTAATGTTAAGCTTATAAAACACAATATAATTACGTTGATAAACATAACACACCAACCAGCATTAAATATGTAATACATAAAAACAAGAATGTTTGAAATCAAAAGCGATACAGCAAACAAGAGGCCCATGAGGGTCTGAATCGCTCTACTGGTTAAAGAGGCCATCACAGTTTGAGCAAAATAAATAATGATTTTTCAGAACCAGTGAAACAAGTTTCTGAGATCAAATACAATATGAAGGTGCTAAAGTGTTCACAAAGCTGTGTATGGCATTTTTCAATAATTCAAACGGGCCATACCTCTGGTGTTCTTGGTTTGACATAGCTGGTTTTCGAACTTGTCCGAGCTTTCAACAATATGGCAAAGTTTGGTAAAGATCAAACAGAAACTGAAGGTGCTAGAGTGTTCACAAGGCACTCAGGGTCACCATTAGAACAAACGTAGAGTTTTTGCGTGTCAGCGTGATTTAACACAAAAATGAGTGTGTCTCACGAATAGCTCATGCGTTAGACTTGACAGGTATGTTGCTTGACAAATGAACAAACACTTGGGAATTTACTGCATTATAAGTTGAAAATACTGACATGATTTGAAATTTGCTCATTTAAAAGTATTTCATATCAAAGATATTTTTCAAATTAAATCATTAAAATTATTCAAGGCAAAGACGCCATGGGGCCCGCCATTTGTATTGTTTCCTCATAACATAAACGTCTCCTACTTGAGCTGGAGGAGAGTGTTTAATTTTAGCAAGGTGGTTGCCTATGATGAGCCTAGGATGAGTATATGTTAACGAAGGTTTCGAACCACGGATCTGAGTCCAGGGACAGACGTCAATGTCAAAAGTCAAAATTCACCGAAATGCACATTAACGCCATAGTATTCTATTTTTACATGTTTTTTGTAATGATACAATACACAATACACTATTTCATGTAAGGGCCCTCCCCACCATGGGGTGTGGACTTACTTGAAACCTAAACTCATTTTATACCAGTTTTAGGAGTTTTTTGACACAGTTTTGGCCAAGTAAGTGTGCATGAAAGGAAGTGCAGACATTTTCGATGGGCTTCAATCGACTTTATACATTTTAAAACGGGCAATGTTTTAAAAGTTAAAAGCCACATTCAAAGAAAAAAAACTCCCCATGCTGAAGGAAACAAGCGTTTGTAAAAGAACAGTTGCAAAATATCAAAATGTACAGTTAAAAGAAAACTTACCAATACGTGACTGGCAGCCATATTCGGCAAGAATCACGTCATGTCTTTGCATATATCGAGGATATCGGGATAAAGATAACGTGAAAACGTATTCTGATATATTTCACGTAAACATTAAGCATACCCGATACTTAGTAAGACATTTGGTGAGAAAACTTTTAACGAAGTATTACAAAAATATAGCATTAATACGAAAAGAACATTACGTAGTCGCCTTCCAATATAATGGTAAAATGCTAAAAAAAACAATTTCGCAATACAAATTATCTGGGGGGTACTTATGCGTTCCATAATTATCTGTTAAAAAACAGGACAAATAATTAAAAACTTAGTGGAATCTTATGAAAAAAAGTGGAGTGTAACCTTATTAAAGTTTGTATAATTAGTGGAGTGTAGCCTTATGGGGTCTTAAAATTCGTAGTGTGTAACTTTATGAGGTTTTCACGAAAATATGAAACCATTATATGTTAATTAACAGGACAAATAATTAACAACGTAATGGAATCATATGTAAAAATTAATGGAATGTCACCGTATCTTAATAGTGGAATGTAACCTTATATGGTTTTCATAACGTATTTTCAAATTATACCAAAACAGATTATTAGAGACACGACGGACAAAGTGATTCCTACATAGGCCCGAATTCTTCGAAGCGGATGTATAATTAACTTACATCAAAATGAACGATGGCATACTGCAGCAGTCCGTCGATACGTATCAAGAAACTGCTGCACTAAGCCATCTTAAAAATCATATGTAGTACTGCAGCAGTCTCACTACGCAGTATGACATTAGCTGCTGCAGTGAGCCATATGAATGGCATACTGCAGCAATATGGCATACTGCGCTGTCACAAAACTTATATTCAGGTTTCCCAATGATTTTAAATGAAATTGACTGAACACAAATATCTTCCAGTTTACTGACTGGCATTTTTAATTTTCATAATATCACGTTCTTTGTGATTCAAACGCAATCTGATAACAAACTCGAGCTCCGCAGTGTTTTGTTTATCCAGGTGTCACCTCCCTCGGGAATTACATCCTGTGCTCCCTCGGGAATTACATCCTGTGTTAGAAAACGAAAGGTCATTACACTGTTACTTTTATTGTCGAGCCATTGTACGGCTATCGAATTGGCAATAATCATGTCGTCCGGGTGATTTGTGGCAGTTCATTAGTATTAAATAAGCTCGCAGAAGAACTGTTCTGCGAGAACATCACCATCTACCAAGGTATTTGGTTTGTTTTAGGGGTCCATGCATTCATTGTCTGTGTTAGGTTTCTAACTTGATTGCACAAATGGAAATTGGAAAACGGTTTTAATATTAATTTTTATCTCTCCTATTTAGTCTGCGGCGAAGAGCTCTTATATGAGTTTACAGTTCTCTTCGTAAGCAGAAATGCACTAAGAGACGTATTTGAATACGTAAGGAGCCCGACAACACCAATACTGCAAACGGTTTGTACACTGAATGGGCCGGGAAACTGAAGTTTAGACTGACTCATTGTTTCGTTTCATCATTACTAACAAGTGCTCATACTGACCGTGTAACTTTCAGGATTAGAATGCAGTATGTGATAGTAACCTACCTCGGTATGGATAGGTAGACTTCAGATTGTATGGTGTTTCTTTACGTCTGTAAGGTTATATATGACGGTCGATGTTTTGTGGTAGAGGCAGACCACCCACTAAAAGCATCACATGAGTCAAATAGGCAAGCTCTAATAAACGAGTCATAAGCTTTGGTAGATAATAGAAATATGTTTATTGAAATGATTTCGCTAAGCAAAATCATTCACCAGGAAAAAACGTTTAAGGGGAGGATTACAACAAAACAGAAATTCTTATAAAATTAGTAAAGATGGTCATTACTGCCTGTTACAAATTGATTTGCCTGAACATCACAAACTAATTGCTAGCCAAGGAGAAACAGTTGTATTAAATCAGAAGTAGACAGTGATTTTAACAT
>JAWPHD010010284.1:0-95305 GCA_037043455.1 Cyrtodaria siliqua | reverse complement strand
AGCGAGTTCTCTCGGAAGTCGAGTGGCGGGCTATTTAAAAACCTAACTCAAGGTGACTACTGATTTATTCGTGTGTGTCATGTCTGTAGAGATAAGTATTGAATCACTCTTAGGTCATTTTCGTCATTTAAATCAAATAACGCCATTGTATTTAAATGTCTGTTCTGTTGTGATGTTGTAACGGGGATTGATGACGTCATCATGTCAAGATTGCACCTCTATTTATGTTTCTATTTTAAACTCCTGTATTTATTCTGGTATTTTGATAATTCTTCACCTTTTCCCACGTGTTGGAGCCCTTAAAAATAAAACTTGTTTTACAATAGTGCAACATCCTCATTAACAAATGTCGTAAACGAACATTAAACAAAAAAATACTGAAAAATGGATCCCTTGGAAGCAAAAGCACAAAGAAGAGAGAAAGTATAAAGTCTTACATACATATTACACCAATAGTATAATGCAAATTAATAAATAGTGTCCAACTTCGTATTCACGAAAATCATGACATTAACTTATAGTGTATATAAATATTAACCAATATCGTTTATAAACAGTACCAAATATAGTTCATGAGCATTAAAATGTCAACATTAACATTCATCAATGTTGAATATATGAACAGTTACCAGAAGTGTACATGAACCCAGTAGTACATTAACCCAGTATCGTTTATAACCATTACCCAATATAGTTCATGAGCATTACAATGTCAACATTAACATTCATCAATGTCGTATATGAACATTACCCAGTAGTGTACATGAACCCAGTAGTGTACATGTACCCAGTATCGTTTATAACCATTACCCAATATAGTTCATGAACATTAACAATGTTGTACATAAATATTCATTCATTTGGTATTTGGACAGTACCCAGCAGTGTACGTGAACAATAGCATCGTCATAAAAATTAATCAATCTCGAACATGAGCATTCACCAAGGGATTATTGTGCAAACCTTATGTTTTTGATCAGAAACTGGGGTTTAAGAGGAGTAATTCTGATAAACGTGGTTTCTTGGTCAGAATCCCCGGTTATTGAATCTTAAACTAAGGTTAACGGTGATAACAGGTTTACGGGATTATTATGCAAACGGCATGCCATATAACATGTATAACATGACCAAAAGTCGCACACAAATATTTAACTGAATTATTATATTCACATCATTTCTACGATTTTGTACGTGTTATCATTATTCTCAAAATCCATACATTTTTAGCTCTCTGTATACATTCTGAAAAACTGTATACATTCTGAAAATGTTAACATTCTAAAAAAATGTATACATTCTGAAAAGATGTCTACATTCTGAAAATGTTAACATTCTGATAAACTCTGAAAAAATGTATACATTCTGAAAATGTTAACATTCTGAAAACGTATAACTTCTGAAAATGATAACATTCTGAAAAAATGTATACATACTGAAAATGTTAATATTCTGAAAATCGAATCATGTTTAGCTGTGTGTGTGTGTTCTAAATGCCGCGCGACAATCTATGTCCGGGAGACTTGGCAAAATGTTGTGCTCTGAAAATGTATATATTCTGAAAATGTGTACATTTTTAACTGCGCCCTCTTCGCAAGGGATGAGGTTATTATTATTTTCAATCTGAATTTTACCGGACACGTGAACTGCAAATGTCAAGCGTCTCAGATGACAAAGAATAGTTGTCAAGGGTCACAAAGTCGAACTCCCAAGCAGTCTGATGACATTGGCAGGGTCATGGTGTCAAAGAATCATTAATTACAATGCAAGGTAAATGTATACATTTTCAGAGAAGAATATTTTGCCAAGTCCCACAAACATAAATTCTCTCGCGAGATTTAGAATTGTAACACCCACCGCTAAACACGCATCGATTTTCAGAATGTTAATATAAAAAGTCAGTTAAACATATAGTAATTTTTTTTTATAATCACAGGGTCATCTACGGCTTTCCATAGCTTTCCATACATATGACTATTACCGAATATAGTCATGAACATTAAAACAATCTCTTTAATAAAACATAATCAATACTGTACATTAACATTAACCAATGTCGTATATGAGCTTAGAGCATGCATCAATGCTAAACACAACCATAACAATGTCGTACATGAACAGTATCCAATACTGTACATTAACACATCTCGTATATGAGCTTAGAGCATGCATCAATGTTAAACACAACCATAACAATGTCGTACATGAACAGTATCCAATACTGTACATGAACAAATCTCGTATATGAGCTTAGAGCATGCATCAATGTTAAACACAACCATAACAATGTCGTACATGAACAGTATCCAATACTGTACATTAACAAATCTCGTATATGAGCTTAGAGCATGTATCACTGTTAAACACAACCATAACAATGTCGTACATGAACAGTATCCACAACTTTACATGAACATTAACCAATCTGTCCTGCATCAACATCTTTCTGCAGTCGTTTATATATGCGTCATTTCGTTTCGGATATTATGTGCATCCCTTGCATTCATATATATGCAATCTAAAGTGTGAACATTGTAGACAAAAACAAAACAGAATGGCATATGCTGAAAACGCTTAACTATTGAACCGTGTTACGACTATACTTCCACACACAACATCGTGAAAGGAACATGTTTTGGGATATCATATAACAGATAAAAGCCGAATATCTCCGATTTGTCTGTCATTCACTGATTATTGAAATAATTGAATTAAGTCATTTTTTGAAAAATCTCGTATTTAAATCTCTTTAAAACATAATTGCACCTGCTTTGAACTATGTTTAAAAAGTGGGTATTCATTGTACCTTTCCAAGTATCAATATGTTCCGATGAATTCGAGCGTGTCGTACTAATTACACCATTATCTGGGTTTCCCGCCAATGTTATATTATATACATATTTCTCCGCACTTTCAGTAAAAGTAGTTCCTATAAATTCATACATTAGTCTCGATGTCTCTATTGGATGCCTTGCTATGTCTTCGTAAAAGGCGGTCATAACTCTTGCGGGATATTTGTTTGCTAGTATCTCCATCTCTAAGATGTCGTTCTCTAACCTCGTGCAGAATTTATTGGTGCATCCTTCTGGACCTCCCCAGTCAATAGAGCACTTACCCACACTTGACTGAGACATCAGAGTGGCACGTGGATCACGAACAAGGTGAATCAGTTTCAAATTTGGTAGCTCATCTAATAGATGCTTAATCGTTCTTATTTCCATACGTATGGTTTTTATTACTCTTACGGGAGAGCGGTTGCAAATGTCCTTTAGCTGCGTTGAACATCTGTTCATTGCAAGTTCCCTGGAACCTGTTTTCAGTGATTCCTTGGCGTAGCAAATTCTAAACATATTTGTCTTTATACCTTTACCTGCAATGAAACAAAATAAGCACGCTCAGAGAGACATGTGCGCAGAAATATTTCGTAATATATGCGCTCAGGCAGACAATAATATGTGCACCCAGACAAATTTAAGATTTGTGCGCTCGAACATAGTGTATATGTGCGTCAAATAGACAAGGATATGTACGACATAGTTTATGATACATGTGCTCAAATAAAAAAGGTATGTGCGGTCAAACATATTTAATGATATGCTCAGTTAGAAATAATGATATGCAGAGCTGTAGATAACTTTTGACTGCCATGAGTATTTCCTCATCAGATTAAAAATAAATGAGTAATAGGAACTCGTTCGAAGTAAACAATTTCTTTAAATAGTTCATGTTTTTAAAATATATGTAAAATAATACATTTTAAAAGAAACAACTATTCTGATTAAATGGAAGTTAATATTAGACCATGCTTGGCATAAGTTTCACCATGTACACATAAAAGGCCCATGCAAAATCCCCATAGACAACAATGTGTAATTTCGTATTATTATACCTCACGTTAACACTCCTGTATAAATTGCTCTTTCCCCTAGCGTGAAGCAATGTTTACTGTTCACCGTTTACTGTTACACGATTGTGGCGAGACGGGAAGTATAAAATAGATTTTGGGTTTTTCCAATTACGACACGCTTTGCGCAGTTGGAAATCGGTGGACGCTTATTAAAATATAGTTGAAGTTATGTCCATTGTAACACGCTTGGTTTACTAAACGACAATACTGTTTGCCCTACTTTTCCCTCCAATCAGACGTTGAGGAATTTTAAAAAATGGCGAATTATTCATGTCAATTTCTAATGATAACCAATCTTAACCATTTAATCATTAAGTAATCGCTTACTAAATGGCACGCGCTTGTTTGGACAGAAGGAGCCGGATTTAGTAGAAGCGCGAACGTGTTAAGAGGCGTGGTTTCGTAGAAGCGCGGGGAAAAACTAGGGCAAACACTAAGTCAGTTTTAGAGGTTAAGAAGAGAAATTTTAACAATTAAAAAAAACCTGTCAGTCGCTACGCTCCTTCCCTTAGGGTTTCTTAATAGTTTCAATTTCACTTCATAGCCTCCAACTATTCATAAACATTTTGTTTCTTTAAATCAAAACTAGTATAAAAAAGAAAAGAAAATGTTATTGGGATTTTTCCCTCTCATATATTATAATTTTAATCAAAACAAGTTTTGTTCGGTATAATAAAATAAATATTGCATCCCAGTGAGGGTGACAAATATCACATTCATGGGGCAATAATCACATTTGCTTCGCCTCGGTTGACATTTCTTTCCTCAGGTTGACAATATCCTCTGTCACCCTCACAGGGATGCAATATTTATACACTATTTTACGCGAGGGTGATAGTACCGGGTGATAGTAAACCGCAGGGTGATAGTAAAAAATTATCCATGCGCAGCTTTGATGCGCGCTGTTTCGGTGACGTCATTGGGTCGGTATGGTGAAATTGCTCTTTTTAACTCATCATAACTTCAAAAGTACTTTACCGATTTCAATAAACTACCACTCATTTTCTTAGATACGTTATTTTCAATCCAAAGATATAACTTTCATAGAAATTTTCTAAAAAAAAATGTTGTTGTCAAATACACTGCTTCACTGCTTATGTCCCGTTTCACTGAAACAAGCAGTGAAACAGTCTATCGGTATAATAAAACAAATATCACATTCATGGGGCGATAATCATATCCTCAGGGTGAACATTCTTACTATCACCCTCTCATGAATGTGATATTTATATACTATTTACCGGTAAATAATAGTTAGTATCACACTATTGTGAAGGGAAGTAAAAAATAAGTAATCGTAAGACGCTTAGTTTACCAAACGACAAATATGGAGAGCAGATTCGCGACAATTTCGGAAGCGGATTTGAACACCCTGGATGGAACTTTCCTTTTTTTTGTTCAGTATAACAAATAATTCTCCTCGGTTGACATTATTTTCCCAGGTTGACAATATCCACTATCACCCTCACTGGGATGCAATATTAATATTTATATACTCTTTTTTTAGACATTATATCAACATTTTGCAGAAACTCTGCAGTTCTGGGTGAGAAGGTTATAGGCCCATTTTCCATATTTTATCTCGATGTACATGGAGGATGAGCCTGGCATGTTCATACCTGTTAGGCGCCATATAACCTTTCATGTGTTGGTGCGCCTTAAAACCCAATTCAATTCAATTCAACATTTTAACAATATAAACAACATATGTTATCATTGTCTTACGACTGACATAACTTTAAAGCTACAGAGTCTCTATATCAATTCTTCTTTGTAGGGGTGTCTTTATTTGTAACTTTATGTTCATTTCATGTTCAGCAGCTCATGTCGAAATCGGGTATTTAAGCGGGCAAATATAGGTCAGGAAATTGTTTACTGTATAAACATCGACTAGTCCACATCGTACCTATACACAGGTAACAGTATTTTTTTGCAGTTAAAAAGCTAGCCTCTGGGTTGGCTCGAACACACGACCTTCTGATTTCAAGTCCGGTGCTCTATCCACTGCACTATAACGGTACTTGTGAAAATAGTATACTAACTACCATTTATTATGAGGCAAAATAACTTAAAATATTTGAACGCAACTCAAGATGGATCAATAAATATGTAGTCCATATTGTCGCACGTGTAAATTAACATTGCCTGGTATGTTTGTATGTTATCAATATGAAACTAATACTTCGCCTCAAAACAACCATATCTCGACTTGTCATTTAGCGCTTGATGACTTTGTGTGCGCGAGCTTGTTATTACGTAATGCCTATTTACTGTTAAAAATGCTACGACATACCAATACATAGCAGTGGTCTAGTGGTTCAGCGTATATCTTTCAAAACTTACAAGTGTAAGGCTGTGGTTCAAATCCCGTTCGGGGCAACTATTTATTCTGGAGCCGTATATTTATCGATGTTACCTGTACGGAGGCTAAATAAAAATGTGAAATTTTACGCATCGATTTCTGCTGATATACCGACTTTTGGGGGTGTTCGTCGATTTGAAACTACTTCACACATGACTCATTCATATTCATAAGTTATTACCAGTTAAAATAGGGACTGTACAGCCAAACCTATTGTTATACTTCCCGTGACGTCACACTCGTATGATAGTATTTTATTTAGTAAAAAAATCCGCTGACAGCTGTGACAAAAGTGATCTTAGTCATTGAGTACCTTCATTATGACTTTGTTGGCTATTGTTTTTTTATATTATATTTACATGAGCATATTTGTGTTTTACTTATATTGCCTATTCATGCTGCCTTGTTGGTTAGAGATTAGATTATGGCGGGAAATGTTTTATTTCCACTGTCCTGTCTTAATGGGATGACAGTAGGGTACGTGTGAGGTTTGGTGCACCCTAGAACCGGTTTAAACCCCCAGTGGCCTACTTTGCCACTGACCGTTCCAAGGCGGTAGCCTTATTGTCAACCCTTTTGCGTTTGTGATGTCGTTTGCATTTATTATTACTTTTGCCTTCTTGTCTGTCTGTTTGCGTGTTTGTTTCTGTGTTTTATGTTTGACTTTCCTCCTTGAATGCTACTTTCCCTGTCCGATCTTTAGAGAGGGCTTTTAGGCGGGAAACTAATTAAAGAACAAGGCCGTTCAAAGTGCATGCAACTACTAATCTGGTTAGTTAACCTATTCACATCACACCACATTCATATACATACTATAAGTATACATACAACATACAAGTACGCTAAAAGTAGTTCAGTGTCCAGTCTAAACTGTCCAGGTAAATACAAATGCTAAGGTTCAGTGGTTACTATAATTAAATGGAATTTAACGGTACAGTAGACATATAGTTATAAATAAACACCTGTTGACAAAAAACGAAAGAATTATGTAACGGCTGGCACTCGTAATGCAGCTCAAAAACGTACTCATGAAGCCATTCGTAAGTCCAATAGCCAACAGTTTGTCGATGTCACATGTAAACCAGTTTCGTAAAGCCATCGCTGTTTCTTCTTTCATGTCAAACGGCGGCTTCCTAGAGAAGATTATGGACCAAAATATTAACAAAACACAGCAATATATAAGGTGATATTACACTCCGAACCCCAGTCCAGCCCCATCCGTAACCCACCGTTCTACTACTCTACTTTATTCTTGAATGTTGATATTAAGACAAGTTTATTTGTTTTTAATGCTCTAGACCATCGTGACGTCACCCTGATTATGAATGTAAATAAAAATGCGTTCGTTTGAATGATTAAGGCAAATTAATATTCATAATGTTATATGAACTACGCTGTGATTGGACAATAGTGTAAATACCCTCAGCAATACTGATACTGATTTAGTACGGTGATATTCGATTATATCATATTAAACATGATTCAAACATGTTATAGTAGCTATCCCACCAACAACAGCAACATTTTTCAACGTATGTACTTCGTTTCTAGATTCTAATATCAAAAAAATAATTTGACTTTGTACATTCGACCCGAATCTCCAATATCAAAATAATTTGACTTTGGACATTGGACATGAATGTCCAATATCAAAATAATTTCTCTTTGGACATTCGATCCGAATTTCCAATATCAAAATAATTTGACTTTGGACATTCGATCCGAATCTGTAATATCAGTTTAATTTAACTTTGGACATTGGCGAATCACCAATATCAAATTAATTTAAATTTGGAAATTCGATCCAAATCTCCAATATCAAAATAATTTGACTTTGGACATTGGACCTGAATGTCCAGTATGAAAATAATTTGATTTTGGACATTGTAGAATATCCAATATCAAATTAATTTGACTTTGGACATTCGATCCGAATCACCAATATCAAAATAATTTGACTTTGGATATTTGATTCGAATCTCCAATATCAAATTAATTTGACTTTGAACATTCGAGACGAATCTGCAGTATCAAATTAATTTGACTTTGAACATTCGATCCGAATATCAAATATCAAAATAATTTGACTTTGGACATTGGCGAATCACCAATATCCAATTAATTTGACTTTGGACATTCTACCCGAATCTCCAATATCAAAATAATTTGCCTTTGGACATTCGACCCGAATCTCCAATATCAAATTAATTTGACTTTGAACATTGGTGAATATCCAATATCAAATTAATTTGACTTTGGACATTCGATCCGATTCTCCAATATCAAAATAATTTGACTTTGGACATTGGACCTCTTCTTTGTTTCTTTACCTTTTCGTTTGTTCGTATTTCTTCCTTGCTCCTTCACCAGTAAAAGAAACGGCACAACAGGTGAAGTTTGGTTTTATTAGACTATAACTAGCCACCATAGCATTATCATATAACCGCAATGCATATAAAGCAGACTGGTGCATCTAAGCATCGGCAAGAAAAGAAGGAACACGGTATCCAAGGATGAGATAAAAACATTAGGATAAATAAACATTTTCTTAACTATAGATCGAAAGACCATATGTCTGAATTTAAACAAATACATAAATAATAGGCAAGAACAACACTTAATGAGGTAAGCGGGTGAAGCCAGTTGAGATTACACAGTTAAATGATCCCTTTTTTAGTATTTATTGACATTCACACTAGCGTTTCTTTAGTACAGTGTGGTGGCCGTAAAATGTCGTCCCGAGTACAAATCAGTAGTGATATTTCTTTGTGGCTTTAAAGTAGAAGATCGCTTAAGCCGGTGTTAGGAGGCGTGAGAGGTGTTGCACTTAACATTACCTTTCATGAACAGACTCAATAAAACCAATCTCTTGTTTGTGTTGCTTCCAAGGGATCCTCTTTTCAGTATTTATGACATTCACACTAGCTTTTGTTTAGTGCTGTGTGGCGGCCGTAAAATGTCGCCCCGACTACAAATCATTTTTGTTATTACTTACTGGTCCTTTGGGATCATCAAGCCCGATAAGTGTTGCTTTTTAGTAGGATATCACTTAGGCCGGTGCTAGGAGGCGTAAGAGGTGTAGCACTTAATATTACCTCTCATAAACAATCAAACCGAGTCTGCTACTTTTATCTCTTGTTTGTATTTGTTGCTTCCACGGGATCCCCTTTTCAGTATTTATTGATTAAGAAAGAAGAAAGACATTAAGACATATTTTGTCCCACATGTTATGGTGTTAAAAAAGGAAATGTTAAAACCAGGAATGAAAACCATATACCGTAGTTGTGTATCAAACGTAACCTTTAAATAAGAAAACGCATACTATTTGCATTGACCTCAGCTGGAGAATGATAGTGTACTAAATGTAATTAACCACGAAAACCACCTTCTAAATAGCTGTCGGATACTTCCTCTATGAAATCAAGCTTAAAGTTTTTCACTTACATTACGTACATTTCCTTTGGTTCATAATTTGAAACATTAACTGTATTTGTCATGCAACTATTCTACTTTCTGCCTAGAATTAATACGTTTTGAAATATTAGACTATTTAAATTCCTTAATTTATCTAAATAATCTATGAGACGCGATCACAAACAGAACACATATCAAGACAAATTAGTTTGCTAACTAGTATGGCCAATAATAATAAAAAAAGAATGTTGAGTTGCGTACGCAACATTTGTTTGCAATATTCGTAAGTCCAAACAAGTTCGACTTTTCTGTTGAGAGCAAATAAGTATTCAATATGTGCTTATCATGGCAAATAAGCTTTCCAATTGTCATGTAATAAGTAAAAATGTAACACACACACACAGCACACGCACACGCACACGCACACACACACACACACAGAGGAAGGGGTAGGATGTGGAGTCTTCTTTTGTTCATGTCCCTTCTTCCAGTCCTTTAAATAGTCTCTTTGTCTAGATTATGGCATTTGCGACATCTAGAAACATTTCTTATGCGGTATGCCTACCCATTGCGGTAACTTGAAACGGTTTTAAAATATTTTTTTCGATCAGAAAGGGTCCATGGTTTAAAAAAAATCATATTCTATTCCAAATTAACAGAATGTAACTTGTTTTGCGTGTTCAAGTTCCAATCCGGACTTTAAAATTGTTGTCACATTTGTCGCACCACATGCAACACTTGTGTAAACATATTACCATGCCGAATTTGATAAACCAGTCTGGTACATGCAGCGAGTGTTAAACCAGTCTATAGATCATTAATAATTTCTCATTGTTGTACAAAAAGATGGTCTTAAACCAGTGAAAAAGACACGCATATTATTGGAAAACCGTACCGAAGATGATGTAAAAAGATGATGTAAAATACTTTACTAAGTTTATACCTGACTGTCCCATTTACATATGAGATTGCATAAGATTCTTCATTTTTATGACCAATCGCCCTAAGCGGTTCATAGATATAAAACGCACCAGGACTGTGTTGCAGAATGTCGCCTGTGAGACTCGAGCCTGATCGCATATACGTCAGCACAAGGACCTGAGTTGCAGCTGCACCATCTTTGTTTGAAGATTCTGAAATTACGGTACGTGAATACCTAAATAGCCATGTGATATTGTCAGAGGAATTGGGGTAGGTTTTGTTGTTTAAGTAGACGTAGACAAATGACAATGGTTTTTAAAGTGTAACACCATGTGTATTAATTCAGAAAACTAATACTTGTATTACCCCAGTGGTTTTTACTACCCGAAAATATACATATTTCACCCAGTTGTTTTTGTTTTAAACACAATACATACAACAAAAGGTAACATATATCGTAAATAGCAATCTTAGCTTCATTCATACATTAGTTCGTGTCTGTCTTTAAAATTCCCTGTGGTAATATTTCAATCTCTATATACCGCAAATGGTTTACGTCACGAAAAAACATTGTCCGAACTTCTTTCCATTACAAATACCACAATACTTCTCTTTTAAACAAGTTTTCATTTTAGATTAGTATTATCTGTTTTACACTCGTGTCAATTTTTTTCAAAAATAAATTGCGGAGACATGCCCTTGTATTTGTAAATAAAATATCACGTGATGATCTCTGAACTGACGCAATAACTTGATAATGCGAGACAAATGTATAATCCACAACAGCGTTTTCGATTTCGACCTGATTGCATATTTACACAACACAATACCTTAACTGAGCATATGTAATCAATGTAAATAAACACAAACGCTCAATTCATGTCATAGTAAATGTACAAATATATATGTTGTCGACTGCTAAACGGACACCAGTGTATTAAAAAAACACGAAAGATATATAACAAGCGCACCTAAAACAAAATTTAAGCAGTCGTTTGGTCAAGGTGTGTTTATATTTGAAATGTAATGAAGGTTATTCGAAATACATGTCCTGTGAACTACGTCATCCTAATTTGCACAGAAGTGTAATTAAGACCAAAAAGTGACGTTACACAAACCTAAAAGTTATCAATTAACAGAGCAATAATATCAACGTTACAATGTGGTCATATGGAGACAGTTTGGGGCTACTTTGCACCCTGAGCTCAAAAAATATCTCCAAGTCTGACTACTCAAATGTTAATGGTGCATTCTGCCATCCGTTCACGTTTGTCACAATGACCCCATTTAATAATTGTCAGTTATGGCTGCAAACGATAAAGAAAAAGCCCCAACCGTTGCATACTTTAAAGTGTTATGATTTAGAACATTGACCAGGCATTATTGAAACAATACAAATGTCAAACGTGTATATACTAACTTGTAATGCATTTTTTGATTACCTGGCTGCGTAACATGATTTGTCAGAAAACCACTGGAAGCTGTTGGAGACCGACGCATAGCAGGCCGTGTCAGTTTCCTCAAATCTCCTGAGATGAGACAAAAAAGAAAAGAAAATAACATGTTGTCGATTAATTGTAGAATTTAACTTGATAACGAAGAGAAACCGCGATATTTTAGACGGACAGTGTCATGCTTAATGAACACACAAATACAGCTAAATATAGTGCATGGTTTTTAACCACGGTCATGCCTTCTGAAAATACACATACAACTAAATATAGGTCATGGATATCAACCACAGTCATGCCTACGGAAAACACAAATACAACATAATATAGTTTATTGCTATCAACCACATTCATTACTCCTGAAAACACAAACACAACTAAATATAGTTTATGGCTATCAACTACAGTCATTGCCTACTAAATACAGTATATGGGTATCAACCAAAGTCATGCCTCCTGAAAACACAAATACAACTAATTATAGTTCATGGCTATCAACCACAGTCATGCCTCCTGAAAACACAAATACATCTACATATAGTTCATGGCTATCAGCCACAGTAATGCCTTCTGAAAACACAAATGCAACTAAATAAAGGTCATGGCTATCAACCACTGTAATGCCTCCTGAAAACACAAATGCAACTAAATAAAGGTCATGGCTATCAACCACTGTAATGCCTTCTGAAAACACAAATGCAACTAAATAAAGGTCATGGCTATCAACCACTGTAATGCCTCCTGAAAACACAAATACAACTAAATATCACGGAATATCATACTAAATATCACGGAATATCATACTAAATATCATGGACAATACTCACCATAATGTATCTTGATGATCCAAATACAACTAGAGTTAATGACATGTTTCTTGATAAATTAGACAATTATAAATACATACACTTCTCAAAACTGCTAACTACACCGCTCACGTTTTGGGTTATATATATCGATGGGTTGAATGTTTTTCAATAAAATAAAAAGGAAATACCAATTCAATCATTTTTACATCATTTCATTTTATTTTTTTCATGGGCAATGCTAGAACTAAACCACAATAAGCAATTACAAACGACCCATGTAAACACTAAAGTCACACTTTTATGAACAAGAAATGAAAGTGTGACTTTAGTGTTTACATTGGTCGTTTGTAATTGCTTATTGTGGTTTAGTTCTAGCATTGCCCATGAAAAAAATAAAATGAAATGATGTAAAAATGATTGAATTGGTATTTCCTTTTTATTTTATTGAAAAACATTCAACCCATCGATATATATAACCCAAAACGTAGCGGTGTAGTTAGCAGTTTTGAGAAGTGTAGAGTTTATGGGAACTGACCACGGTCTTATATACTGAAAGCATAAATACAACTGAAAAGAGCTCATTGGTATCAACCACAAAATCATTTTAAGCACTCTATGCTTTTACTTCTCATTTCTTTGTACATGTTTTCGCTTAAGTTGTTGATCGTAGACGAAACATGCACATTTATTATTCGTACAGATTCATTATGTAGTACTTATTCCATAATTTAAAGTTAAACACAGCATGTTCTGCTGCTCTGTATGCATATTGACAAAGATTCTTTCCGCGTCAGACATTTTCTAAAAATACTATATCTTAATAAGGGTATTGCTTTTATTACAAAGTATAGTTCGAGATAATCGTGTTATTGGTTCTAATACAAAATATTTAAATATCCAAGTATTTGCTACAATTAGAAAAAGCCAATTAGAAATATATTTATAACTACAACAAAATAATTTCTGACATTAATATAAAAAAACTCGCCTAAGAAATGTGACAAATGTTGCTATTCTCTTTATATGTTTTACTTATATTGCCTATTAATGCTGCCTTGTTAGTTAGAGATTATAACCTGGTGGGGATATCTTTATTTACCCTGTCCCGTTTATTGGGATGACAATAGGGTAAGAGTGAAGTTAGGTGCACCCTAGAACCTGGTTTAAACATCCAGTTGCGATACATCGTACTTGGCGCCTTAACTGAAATGTATCTTATCACAGTAACGCCATGTTTGTCGAGCCTGTTTGCGGATCTCAACTTAGAAATCACAATGTCGTCGAGGTCTATCTGTGTCAGTCGTTTGTTCGTGGGTCCGATTTTCATTTTCTTAATATCGTCTTCGTTATTTTCAGTATGTTCACCAAACTCCACCATTTTATGGATCTGACATCATTTGCACAATTTCCCGTCGATGTGACCTTTCTTTCCACGAAATATAGGTCACGTCCGGTCTCCGTTTCGACATGCGTATCTTGCTTCTTTTTCGCAGGATTTTCACCAAACATCCCCAGAATGTTACATGTATGCGTCTAACATCAGGTGCATTATTTTAGGTCGCAGTGACCTACTTTTGAAAAAATGTATGTCACCTCCGTTCTCCGCTACAACATGCATCCCCCACTGTTAATGTCATTAATTTCATGTCTCTTGCGACTGGCATTGGTGCTGGACAAATAAACAATCTGGACCTTTATAATAGGGCTCGACATGTAGGCCGTGGCCATCTAGTTGATATAGCGATCAATTATAGATAAAATTTCTAAAAATAAGTATGTTTCGATGTGCAGATGGATGGCCATAAAAGACTTATGCCATGGCGTATTCCTTAATATTGACTATCAGCATTTAAATGTAGAAAATTCACATTAATGGATAGCGTCTGTATAGAAGAATGTAGAATTATATTATGGTTAAATTAAATGGAATTAGACATACTGGCTTACAGATGTTACCTTATTTGCAATTTAATATCAGACTAAAAAGAGTATGATAATGGACCTTTGGAAACGGCCGAGCACGATACATACGAAATATTGCAGTCTCGGTTTGATTGAGACTGTTTATGAGCGGTAGTGAAACTATGCTAACTACCGCTCACGCCCTCTAGCCACGGGTTGAGCAGAACTCAATATTCATAAAATCATTAATACAAAACTTTAATCATCCCGAAGATGGCATGCATATGGCGGTGGACATGGAGTTTACTACTTCCCCATGTCGTAGGGCGTATGGTCCCAGTATCTAATAAAATTAAATGCCCCGAAGAGCGAAATAAACATAATGGAATTTAGTTGGGAGCAGCGGTTATGAAGCCTGCGTATCCCAAGTAATAGTCAAAAGACTAAATTAAAAAGCAGACAACATATCCTATGAGTACCCAGAGCCTTTTATCGGCCGGAGTAGTGGAACCACCGAATCAAAAATTAAGTAAGAAAACAAAAGAATTGAAAATGTACCACCGATAACTAAATATAAGCATCGGGCTCAGCGATCTCCAAAGATCGAACTCAATATATAAAATGACATTGCATCATATTAATGTATCATGTATCTAATGTATTGTGTTATGATTGACGTATACTATTTCCAGCGATATTTCCCGTTCAATGGGATTGTATGTCACAGCAATTTAGCAAACAATGTCGAATTTTACGATGATATCTAATGTGACAATTAAGCTGTTTTATATTGATGAAATTAAATGCTAAAAGAGGTTTTCTGAGCAGACATTATTGACAATTCCGATGCTTTAGACGAGATATGTCCATGATGTATTTCACTCCAGTTTTATTTTGTTGAGCTCTTTACAATGTTCATTGAGACTGGATCGTTATAAAGGGTGTTGTTGGTGATTTTGAAAAATGTTCCAATTCATTGCAAAAATGTCTATCAGTAAGGTGTTAGCACCTTGTTCTCAGGTCTTAAATTTGAATTCAACACAGATTTTGAATAAAATTGGGCTTACAATGCTTAACCTATGATAGCTAATACTGTGCAATATGAATTTATTTGTAAACGAGGAGTCATTCTGGGCTTATTTATGTTTTGGCTCTTTAGAATAGAAAATATCCTTATTTGTCCATTTTAAGTCAGACTCCTAGACCCAATATAAACCTGATGTACCCCCTTAAAATACGAAACGTAAAACAACCCTACTGGCGATGTAATATGTTATGGTGGCATATATATGAACTGCCGTCGAGATAATTTAGACGTGATACTTTTTTCAGCTATTAAGAAGACTTTTAAACCCTCATAAGTCGACTTGTAAGAACAAAGTCTAGATAAGTATCACGAGAAATCTAACCATGAAGTCATCCTAATGCTCTAAAGTGACATGCGCGATTAATATTTCGCGTTTGTTTTTAATCTTCGGATCACTCGGATTTCAAGGGAGGGGATAGTCTAACGTGACTGTCATTCCAGAGCATTACGGCGAGTTAGAACGAAATTTGTCACGATACATTTTGAAGTATTTTTTCTTATAAGTCGATTTATAAGGGCTTAAGGTCTCACTACACACTTAGCTCCCTTGCATGTGACTGTAGGATGATTCTTACACCATAAAAAGTAGGGGTGTGTTCTTCGGTTTGAGATATTTTAATAATTGCCCATGGATATTTTCTTTTCTTGTTGCAGGTGAGAAAACAATAGTGTGAGATTGGATGAACAGCGATTAGACGACACTGACAGCAAAATGTGACACATTTGTGGGTCCTCAAAAGGCGTATGAATCTAGGTGCAAACTGTTTAGTGAAAGCCGAAAAGAGTACCTTGACTGCCACCACTCACATTAAAAAAAAAGTGGGCTATGTACCAGATTTTGTGGATTTGTATGAGCAGCAGTAACTGTATTTTCCCCAAAAAATACTTTTAGACTGTAAATTCTTGATTCAGAATGCAAAATTGGACTTTACTGCCTATGGCCAACACAGTAAAATCGAAGTGTGTTGTGAGACCTTAAAGGTCGTCTTAATAGCTGAAAAAAGTATCGCGACTAAATTAAACAACGAACGAAATTAAATGGTGTTTTACTTCCGGTTAACATATCGTATTAGGTTGTATGGTTACATCAAATTCAGAGGGAAATAAGATGAAAGATGCAGTTTCCATTATAAATGTTTCTGCCGGAGAGCGAATCCATCCGAGTGCATTATTAAATGTCATGGCAATAGGGTTTTGCATCTTTATAAATACTAAACCGCGCCTAAGGATCCTCACGACAAAATCCAATGTTTTGAGGCAATTTTTCCTTACAACTTTTAACCCATTTTTCTTAAACTTTACATGCATGAAAACAAAGTCTAGCACTTTTTTCCAGTATGGTCACCGTAGGATATAATAATTATGTCGAAAAAGTCCAAGTTTAAGAGGTGTTTTTGCATTTATTTGTTTAGCTATCATTATCAAACTTGGAGCCTTTTAACGTTGTCACAGGATGACCTTAGTGGTTGGGATAACTCAGGAAAGAATCAATGACGGTGAATGCATTTACATAAGTTTAATGCAACTTTTAAAATATGTTTTATATATATACTATTATCTAAAAAAACAAGCGAATACACAAATGAACTATGAAAAGAATGTTCTCATGAACGTTTAAGACGTTCTTAGTATTGTTATAAATACTGAATGTCTAAGACACTAAAGTGTTGTTAAAGCTATAACAATGTTGATCTAGCGCGATAACTGTGATGCGCGAAAGCTCATGAAGATGATGATGCGCGAATTCAATGGATGATTGTCATCAAATGCCTTCTGTAAGGGTTGATGACGCGATGCAATGATAGTTAACCTCCACTGAGATTGTGAGTGATATTCCTCCAGTGAGGACTGGTAACGAGCCCACCTTGTGTCCCGGGGGTTGTCGGTAGTAAAACCTGGCCATGCTGACGCAGGTACGGGGACCGTCTCCACCGCTCGTAAACGTTAATCGTGGAAGCTTATAGTCTGGGCTGTTGTGTATTTTTGCATTTTTTTTTGCTACAGTTGGAATAACATTGATTTTTATGATCCTAAAAATATTCTGAACGAAAAAAGTATTTATGCCAATTTTTTGGTCCACTCTGTCATGGCCGCCATATTGAAATTCAAAATGGCCGCCAATTTAGCATGTTTATAGCATATAATTGCCCCCTGGATACATAGAATCACAATTTTGGTGTCTTTTAGTACATTTATGGGGTCAAGGAATGTAAATTTTGTATTTCTGAAGATGTCAAGTTATTGGCCGCCATTTTGAAATTCAAAATGGCCGCCAATTATCATGTTTATAGTATATAATTGCTCCCTAGATACATGGGTTCAAAATTTTGATTTCTCTTAGTACATTTATGGGGTCAAGGTATGCACATGTTGTATTTTTGAAGATATCAAGCATTAAACAACATCTTTAATTTCAAAATCGAGTCTACAAAATCACAATACTTCGAATTTGTAAATGATGAATCTCATTATTGCATTCACTACTATGTCTGCCTGACATAGCAACACTCCTTTAATTAGCACTTTTTGGATTGACGCGATAACTATTGGGAATGATACGTATACGTAAACGTATAATTATGTATCGAGATACACAGATACAGATGAATGTTATTAGTGTTCTTTTTTGTCACTGCCAGGACAATGGACACTGTTGGATAATGTGATCCCTAATTAGATACATATTACATGTACTGTAATCTCTATATGCCTCTATCATCCACTCCAAAGTTGTCCTCACTGGTCAGAGTGTTCGTATTGCAACAGTCTTCATTTGCCTCGCATATACATAATTCTGTGCAGGGTAAGTTCTGTCGTTTGCAGGAGCACCGTGCGCTGGAACATTTACTGGCGTCACATTTACACAGCAATAATTATGTTACTGCGTCTGGTGCTAACGGTACTTTGGTCAGCGTGTGCAACAACCTGTCGTCGTCCTTGCTCCAGCCTAACTCAGTCGGTTCTGGAATCCTTGGATGGAGCACCGTATCCTGAGCCTAAATGTTGGCCTGTAGATGTGCAGTCAGAATATGCTGTAGCCATGTACCTTCAGTTAGGGGCACGGTGTCTACTCCTTCTCTAGGTGCCAGCCGTCTGAATTGTTTCCACCTAAGTGTTGCTGGATCATGTGCGTTCACCTGCTTTGTACTAAGAGTCATGCACAAAAACTCCTGACATCCTGCAATTACATCTGTAGAGGGCATGTCGTCCTGGCCAAGCTGCGAAAGAGCATCTATGACATGCGTTGGAGCTTTCATGAACACCTTGAAACCTGTCTTCTTGCCAACACCACTTATCTGTCCAGTTGTGTCTGATCCAGTTATGGTATGGAATCCAGGTAGGGCCTTAGCTTTTTCACTTCCCAGTTTGTCGTATATAGGTTGCAGTGCAATTCGCCTTCGATTTTCACTGGTGCCTGTGACGATGCCAGTGTTTTGGCCCAATTCGTCAAGTCTGCGTAGAATTAGCACCCACCAATCTGTGTCCTGGGTAAAGAAGTCTACTTCAGCACTCGTGGCAGAAATTTCTAGGGCATGTGGCATCATAAGCGTATCAGCCTCTTCTTGGCTGCTTTTCTGAGTGCTTGGTTGGCATCCAGCTTGGTTGGTCAGGACATCTTTTCTTGTTGCTATGACCAGCAGTCTCGACATGATTTTAGTTGGTATTCTTTGGTATTGCATTTGAGTTTCACTGTCTTGCAGAGGTCGTCCCAGTTTAGGAATGTGTCCCAAAGTTTTACTTCTCCACACAGACGTTCTTCAACAAAGGACAGCTTTGCTTGTTCACCACGCGTTTCCATGTTCAGAATACTTGACTGGGCCTTCTCATTCAGTATCTTCTTATTCATTGTGTTGTAGAGTTTGTTGCCCTTGTCACAAAATGGATTGTGAGGCTCAAGAACAGACTTCAAGTCTTGAATCGCCTTTTCCTGACGTAATGTTACCGTAGGTGACATTTTGTGATGATGATCTGTACGGGAACGGGCAAGTCCAAACATTTCCTCCGTCTCCTTGGACAATCTGGCAAGCTCTGGTGCTGCAAGGCAATACTTCAGAAGAGTCGTCGGCTTAGTAGTAATTCCCTGAAGACCTCCTTCGCCTTTCAAGTTTTTGTTGTCATGTTCCTGAGCTTGATCTACATCGATACTCGTGAATGGGATGTTGCTCTTTGTCACTGCAAACTCGCCATCTACTAGTCTCTGCCACAGAGCTGGGTCTGTTTCCTTGGCATCGTATGCCCATGCTGTGAACTCCATAATATTCTGCGCATAGTTCAGTCTGTTGTACGCAAAGAAATAAGTACATATTTTCTCTAGCGAAGACATATACAGCAGTAGGTCAGGCGCTTTGACAGAACGATGGAATTCAATAAGCATCAACACTTGGCGCATATACATACGAGTCCATGCATACATCGGAAATTGCTCATTATTCTTGTCAAAGTCGTCAAGTTGCTTCTCCAGGTTCATTTACTCGAGCTGAACCATAAGTTCCGTGTTAGCTTCTGCTACCTTCGCATCTCTCGTGTCTTTGTCCGTAACCTCAAACGCGTTGCCTAATTTGTTCACACACCCAGTCAAAGCTTCAAGTACCAACGGCTTTTCTTTGAAGAATTCTCCCAACCACAGATCAGCCAACACCTGTAGTGTGATTTCATGTGCTTCTACAGCTCGATCATAATGACTTCTATTGATGATCTGCTTCACCACAACACTGCCGTACAGATCAGCTTGAATCCAAGCCTCGTCAATGCCACTGTATTCTACAGTTTTGCCCAGGCATCTTACTCCACACAGGCTTGTGTGAAAAGGACCAGGAAGCAACCACCACTTCTCTGCAAAATGTGTGTCAAGGTATTCCAGCTTGAGTGCTCTCTTATACAAATCCATATCAAATGTTACCATGATCTTGCTATTGTCTTCTGGACACGTGAGTATGTTTAGCTTGGAGAGGTTCTCAAGGACTGTTATCAGAGTTTGCCAGTCATGAGCCGGGGCATTCACTATTGGCAGGGAACTGGCTGTGTCAAGGAACTCTGCAGTGGTAGGTTTGTACACATGTGAGTTATACGCACTCCAAACAGGGATGCACTGTGTTGCATGATCTGATGAATGTGTAATCGTATCCGATGGCGCAGGGTTGCTTGATGAAGGCTCTATATAGCGTGAAGACAGCCACAAGATGTCCAAGTTGTGTGCTCTGAGAACAGTGTCTGCATCTTACCCAAGTCTGTACGTTGGATAGTGAGGACTTCTAGATGGTTTTGGATTGCCACTAATAGTGCATGGGTGAAGATCGACAACTGTTGCAGAGACATCCATGAATGTGTCTTTGAGTGTTGAATGTTTCAGTTGAAGGGGACCACACATGGTTTCTAGGGTTTGATGAATTGATATTTGTTGGTACACCGATACAGCAGTCCCATGAAACGAATAGACACCAGAATTTTGATCCTATGTATTTTGGGAGCAATTCTACACAATAAACATGATACATTGGCAGCCATTTTGAATTTCAAGATGGTTGCCAATATTTGACATCTTCATAAATACAAAATTCGCATCCCTTGACCCCAAAAATGTAATAAGAGACACCAAAAATGTAATTCTATGTATCTTTGGGGCAATTATAGGCTATAAACATGCTAAATTGGCGGCCATTTTGAATTTCAAGATGGCGGCCATAATGGAGTGGAGCAAAAAAATGGCACAAATACTTGTTTTGTTCCGAATAGTCTAAGGATCATAAGAATCAATGTTATTCCAACTAATAAACACCAGAATTTTGATCATAAGTATCCGGGGAGCAATTCTTCACAACAAACATGATACATTGGCAGCCATTTTGAATTTCAAGATGGCTGCCAATATTTGACATCTTCAGAAATACAAAATTCGCATCCCTTTACCCCAAAAATGTAATAAGAGACACCAAAAGTGTAATTCTATGTATCTTTGGGGCTATTATAGGCTATAAACATGCTAAATTGGCGGCCATTTTGAATTTCAAGATGGCGGCCATAATGGAGTGGAGCAAAAAAATGGCACAAACACTTTTTTTGTCCAAATAGTCTAAGGATCATAAAAATCAATGTTATTCCAACTGTAGCAAAAAAAAATGCAACCCTAAAAAAATCGACACAACAGCCCAGACTATAAGCTCCACTCCTGGATATCCAAACCTAGATGGCTTACTCCAACCCTGGATGGCTTATATCCTGGATGGCTTATTTCCAACCCTGGATGGCTTAGGCTGTAATTATACATACGTTTTAGATGTCGGTTGACAAACATAACAATCTTGCATAATTATCATTACCCAAACAAATCATTATTCAATCAATATATGTAAGCTGTACTAATGATGAGTAGCAATGTATACATATTCTACAACGCCATGTATACGCCATGTACGTCGCTGTTAATCAATGCTCCTAATACATGTAATATAAACATTATCAAATTACTCATATTTCACTCACTGAGTTATGCATGCACGCATGCCAACTAATGACCACATTATACCACGCTATGCATACGCGTCGAATAGTTATCCTAGTCACTCATCTCATTGTTAACTAATGTTAACACTCGTGTATTACAATCACTGAGTTATACGCCACCGTTAACTAATGCACCTATTATCCACTGTTATCAAATTAATATTGTTTAACAAATAATGATCAATTACAATAATTACATCTAATAAAGTAACTTCAAAATCATATGCTAGTCTAAAGTTAATGTTTGAGAAACATCAATGCTAACCGGATGTCGTAACCGCCAAACAAGATGGCGCCGCCCACTGAATACAAATGTACGATAAAAGTTTAATAAAACTACTAACCACATGTTGCCTATGAATTTTGCCGTCCAATCTCTGTTCCAACAAAGTACTATCGATCATCCCGGCGAGAGCTAGAAGACAATGGGTTTTATAGCAAACATTACGCCCAAATCATTATTTCCCCCGTTCAGTCCGTGACAAACGTGGCTAAATCTGCAGTATTGAATCTACACGAGAGGCCCCTTATACAATTTTGCCGTTTAAGGAAAATATACCTATACGTTTACATGCATTAGCACAAAACTAAACTTATGACACGGCCTCTCTGGCGGCCACTTAAAATGTGCACGCTTTTACGTGTTACATGGATAGATCATGAATATTGTGAAATTGTTTCAACTCGAACAATAGATTTGGGTGTAACCGATAACTCACAAGAGCTATGTACGACCAGTACGCTCTACCCGTGACATTTTGTGACACCATCTCCCCACTTAAAGAAAGTGCTACACTTTTAAAATTCAACAAAATGATAATTAATATTTACACGTTAAGAAACTATTAATTCTTCTGAGCAAATGAGCGACAAAACGTACAAGCTGATCGCTCAATCGCTTGATTATGTTAACTATTACTACTGAGGGATGCAACCTTCAGCCAGTACAACGACCGTCTTCCGGAAAACATCCACTGCAGTTATAACCTAACTATAATATGTAATAACAATTTCAACACTATTCTACAATTGTACACTACCCTGTCGTAACATATACTACTATTGTACAATACACTGCAATACACTATTGTATTAAACCGGTCATTATGTGCGGCGACTTAAAGTCTGCCCCAATATTGTCCTTTCCTCGGTCTATTACACCGACTCTACTGTTACTAATAACACTACTTCCTGCCACTACCAGAACTCCAACTTTACACATTGTATCCATCGCATTACCAGAATACTGTTTGCGAAATGGAGTAGGGTCTCTCGTTTCCCTAATCGGCTTTGCTAACGTGTGCTTAAAGCTACACTTCACTACATCTGTTGGTCTCGACTTATCGGACCGAACAGTACTACACTCAGAGTCTAAACGACTTACCTCTCGTTTCTCTGCTACACTAAGCATGCCCGATATGTCTACATCGGCTGCTGTCTCCTTACCTACACTAGTGGGATAATACATGGGACTAGTGTCCTCACTACTGTCTTCCTCACTATCCTCAATAACTGCAACATTAATTACGGTTAACACCCCTTGTTGCACATTATCGGTTCTACTGATATACTCTTTCAACATATTCGCATGAAAGGTCTTTAACTTTCCGTTTATCTCGATACGGTAATCCATAGTGTTCACTATCCCTCTAACGTAAAACGGACCTTTCCATTGTAATAACAACTTGTTATTGTCGGTCGGGAGTAATAGTAACACCTGGTCATCTATCTTAAACTTCCTAGCTCTAGCTTTCTGGTCATAGTACCGTTTATACTTGGTACTTGCCTTAACTAACTGACTTTGAGCTATCTTACAAGTCTCCTCTAGTTTCTCCTTCAGATCTAAAACATACTGATATGTAGTCTTAACCTCATCACTATCTACTTCACCTGCCCACATCTCTCTAAGAATCCTCATGGGCTCTCTAACTGACCTACCGTACAATAACTCAAACGGAGAAAACCCTAAACTCTCTTGTGGAACCTCTCTAAATGCAAACAATAAAACATTGAGATACTTGTCCCAATCTTTGGGTCTCTCGGTACACATACGCCGTAACATTTGCTTTAACGTCCCGTTAAATCGTTCGACTAACCCGTTACACATAGGGTGATATGGTGTTGTCATGATTTGACGCAAAGACAATAACCTGCTTACTTCAGCCATAAGTTCTGACGTAAACTGTGACCCACAATCAGTCAGCATTTCCTCTGGTACACCTAGCCTACTGAACATATCAACTAATGCCTCAGCTACTCTCTCAGTTTCAACTGAGGGCAATGCTACTGCCTCCGGATACCTAGTTGAATAGTCTACCATGGTTAAAATGTACCAATTTTCCTATCCGACACTGGAAAAATTGGTCCAACTATGTCTACGGCTACCCGCTTAAATGGTGTATCTATCAATGACATCTGACCTAAATGTACTTTGGTCACTCGACCTTTTGGTACTGTCCTTTGGTATACATCGCAGGACCTACAATACCTAGTTACATCTCCACTAACGCCTGGCCAATAAAATTCTGCCAATACTCTATCTGACGGTTTCTTTACGCCTAAATGACCTCCCATAATCGACTCATGAGCTACCTTAAGCACTGTCGTTCTATACTGGGTAGGTACCACTAATTGGTGAAACTGTCTACTACCACTATCTTCAAATTCTCTTTACAATAACCTATTGTTATGTACAAACTTACAATTACCGGACCCTTTACACTTCCTCACTACACCATCCTTGGCCTTCACCTTACAAGGACCTAATGACTCGTCTTGAGTTTGTGCTTCTATAACTCCGCTTTAGATATGTCACCTACGCCTGCAGGAACCTTTAATTTTCTATAAGCCTGAGCTTGCTTCTGAACCTGCGCTCTAGTCTCTACGGCATTACTTATGCTACTTCTAAAATCGGACATTACCGGAAGTGCTGAACCTTCTATGTTCCCTATCGTTAAATCATACATCGGGTCATCCATACATAGTGCCTCTGTAGTCCCTTTAAAGGTGTTTCTACATCTATTCTTGCTATTGGCACGTGCTCTACCGACTTATTTAACAACATACACGGTGACTGTTTACCTACCAACTGGTCATCCGTAACTAAACTACGCCTAACTACACCTGTACAACCTGTATCCCTCATTACAATTACGTCCGTGCCATTCACTCTACCATCTGCCGTTGGAAGATTTGCATACGGAAAGAGACATGTTCCGATCTTCGCCATTACACCATCCGCTTTAACACAACAGCTACTACTCTCGGTTTTAATAACCGGACTATTACTACCTCTGCCTCTATCTCTACCTCGGTTTTGACCACCTCTACCTCTACCGAAATTCCATGGGTTGTTAAAACCTTGGTTCGGACTACCTACATTGTTGTCCACTCTACTATTGTCACTAAAATTGTCTACGACAGCGGACACTTTCACCGCTTTCCTACACTCATGTGAAGCATGATTCCCATTACAGTGACGACAACGAATAAAAGGTCTACCTATGTTACCACTATTGCTACCTCCTCTAGCACCCATCGAACTACCTCCACCTCTATAGTTTCCACTCTGGCCTTTCTGTTTATGATCGTCTCCTTGCCTATCTCTAAAAGTTCTGTCTTTCGACACTACATTATGAGCTCCACCTCTTTCCTCGGCAAACTGATCTGCTTGAGTTGCCATTTCATCTACACTAGTTAGTTTTCTTTCTTTAAGAAATAAGAACAGATCTCTACTACAAACATTGAATAGCTGGTCCCGCAACAAGAAATCTATGAGGCCCTGATAAGTCTGCGCTACCTTCCCTAACTCTAACCACCTATCTAAGTAATTTCTAGACCAACAAATAAACTGAATAAATGACTCGCCTTTCTCAGGCAGACAAGCTCTAAACCGCTTTCTAAAACCTTCTTCAGTTAACTCAAATCTCTTTAAAAGAGCATCCTTTAACTTGTCATAGTCAAGAGCATCTACACTAGGTAATCTAGAAAATACATCTAAGGCATTGCCTCTCAATAACGCACTTAAATGAACTGCCCACTTACCTTTGGTCCATTCCTGTAACTCAGCATAACGTTCGAACCGTAACAAGTAACTGTCCATGTTATCTTTGTCAGCATCAAAGTATGGTAACTTCGAACCTTTTAACTTCCCAGAATAACTATCTTTCCCTTCAGATTTACTTTCCTTACTATGTGTCTTAGCTGCTTCCAACTCTAAAGCTAACTTATCCTCAAACTCTGATTTCTCCCTCTCCATCGTTGTCTTAGCCTTAGCTAGTCTACCATCTGTTTCGAACCTCTCATGTTCTAACTCTTGCTTCTCCCTTACTAATCTACTTTCATCATCTCGCTTCTCTTTAGCTAACCTACCTTCTAATTCTAACCTCTCTGTGGCTAGTCTACTTTCGAATGCTAACCTATCTTTCTCAGCATCTAGCTTCTCTTTAGCTAATCTACCTTCTAATTCTAGCTTATCTTTAACTAGTCTACTTTTTTCATCTCTTTCCTGCTTTGCTAATTCTCTTTCCCTAAGTCTAAATTCCCTTTCCCTAGCCTGTTCGTCTTTAACAAAGGTTCTAAGCTCCTCTCCAGCATAACCTAACTCCTTACCCTTTTCCGTAAGATCCTTTATGGACGTCATGGTTATAGACATTGTGAACTACACACTTCAATAATTACAATACACATGTCACTAATAATTCTACTCAACTAACTACTAATGGTAAGTCACTGTGTCCTCAGTAAATACCTGGGCATCATCATAGGACAAGTTACATACACATTTGTACTAGCGCTAACTACTAACGGTTATGTATAGATAGTATCTAGCTTCCACAAAACATATACCCTACATAAAATATCTTAATTTGATATTTGACATAAACCTTAAACAATCATCGAAATGTGTATAACATGTACATGTATATTTACTTCTCCCATCAATATAAGTATACTCGAGTGTCACACCATGAGTAGAACGTCTTGTTCGCCAACCTAATTGGATACTATGTGTATATCAAGGGAGGTAAAAACAAACACCCAAATTATTGAGCAAATGTGCCTCAGACCCACTCGTGTAGACCACTGCGACCTCGCGCCAAGGAAAGAACGGACAAAACAGTTTGGACTCACCCTACACTTTTCGTGTCTTGACTTGTCTTCCAAGCTGTGGCCGTGATCGTCGACAGTCGCCTTGATGGATCAGAGGGTGGTACACAATTCTAAAATAATAAGTAGAGATTAAGTATATCATCATAAAGATCACTTATTGATTCTTTCCCTCCGTGTCGCCCAAAATCCCACTACTCTGAAAACCAGTTATCACAGGATGACCTTAGTGGTTGGGCTAACTCAGGAAAGAATCAATGACGGTGAATGCATTTACATAAGTTTAATGCAACTTTTAAAATATGTTTAATATATATACAATTATCTAAAAAAACAAGCGAATACACAAATGAACTATGAAAAGAATGTTCTCATGAACGTTTAAGACGTTCTTAGTATTGTTATAAATACTGAATGTCTAAGACACTAAAGTGTTGTTAAAGCTATAACAATGTTGATCTAGCGCGATAACTGTGATGCGCGAAAGCTCATGAAGATGATGATGCGCGAATTCAATGGATGATTGTCATCAAATGCCTTCTGTAAGGGTTGATGACGCGATGCAATGATAGTTAACCTCCACTGAGATTGTGAGTGATATTCCTCCAGTGAGGACTGGTAAAGGGCCCACCTTGTGTCCCGGGGGTTGTCGTTAGTAAAACCTGGCCATGCTGACGCAGGTACGGGGACCGTCTCCACCGCTCGTAAACGTTAATCGTGGAAGCTTAGCTCCACTCCTGGATATCCAAACCTAGATGGCTTACTCCAACCCTGTATGGCTTATATCCTGGATGGCTTATTTCCAACCCTGGATGGCTTAGGCTGTAATTATACATACGTTTTAGATGTCGGTTGACAAACATAACAATCTTGCATAATTATCATTACCCAAACAAATCATTATTCAATCAATATATGTAAGCTGTTCTAATGATGAGTAGCAATGTATACATATTCTACAACGCCATGTATACGCCATGTACGTCGCTGTTAATCAATGCCTCTAATACATGTAATATAAACATTATCAAATTACTCATATTACACTCACTGAGTTATGCATGCACGCATGTCAACTAATGACCACATTATACCACGCTATGCATACGCGTCGAATATTTATCCTAGTCACTCATCTCATTGTTAACTAATGTTAACACTCGTGTATTACAATCACTGAGTTATACGCCACCGTTAACTAATGCACCTATTATCCACTGTTATCAAATTAATATTGTTTTACAATTAATGATCAATTACAATAATTACATCTAATAAAGTAACTTCAAAATCATATGCTAGTCTAAAGTTAATGTTTGAGAAACATCAATGCTAACCGGATGTCGTAACCGCCAAACAAGATGGCGCCGCCCACTGAATACAAATGTACGATAAAAGTTTAATAAAACTACTAACCACATGTTGCCTATGAATTTTGCCGTCCTATCTCTGTTCCAACAAAGTACTATCGATCATCCCGGCGAGAGCTAGAAGACAATGGGTTTTATAGCAAACATTACGCCCAAATCATTATTTCCCCCGTTTAGTCCGTGACAAACGTGGCTAAATCTGCAGTATTGATTCTACACGAGAGGCCCCTTATACAATTTTGCCGTTTAAGGAAAATATACCTATACGTTTACATGCATTAGCACAAAACTAAACTTATGACACGGCCTCTCTGGCGGCCACTTAAAATGTGCACGCTTTTACGTGTTACATGGATAGATCATGAATATTGTGAAATTGTTTCAACTCGAACAATAGATTTGGGTGTAACCGATAACTTACAAGAGCTATGTACGACCAGTACGCTCTACCCGTGACATTTTGTGACAAACATACATGTAAACAAACCAGCCTGAGTTCAAACTAAAGATCAACCAGTCACACTCATTTGTTTTAATCCCTCACAATGTAAGCTTGTGGTTTGGTTCACCCTAAAACCAAGTTTAACCCTCACTCCCACCAAACAACTCTACCTCAAGCCCAGCAGCCTTTTGGTCATTGACTGTTCCAATGCGATACACCTTTTGTCACCCCACGCCATACCGTTTTATTAACCCCAGCGGCCTTTTGGCCGTTGACTGTTCCAAGGCAATACCCATTGTGTCACCAGTTGGCTGTTTCAACTCGATACCCCTTTTGTCACCTCAGCGGCCTTTTGGCCATTGACTATTCGGCCCCGATACCCAATACCCCTTTTGTCACCCCATCGGCCTTTTGGTTTTTGACTGTTTCAACGCGATACCCTTTTGTCACCCCAGCGCCTTTTGTCCATCGACTTTTTCAACGCGATACCTCTTTTGGCAACTCGTTTATGTTTGGGGTGTTGCACATTTTTCTTCTTTCTTTTTGTCTTGTAATTGTTTTATATGCGTGACAGTGATTGCTATTTTATTGTTCCTTTTATAACATGCATCACCGTTGTTACAAATCACCGTACCTCCAACAATAACCTTGCCATTCATTATTACTGTTCGGCGACGATGTCTTTCCTGTAATTGTCCAGCTGGTTTATTTTGTGATACTGTAGTGTAAAAACAGTGTTCTTCCTGTAATTGTCCAGGTGACGACGTTGTTCTTCATGTATTTGTCCAGCTTGTTTATTTTGTCTGTAGAGATACTGTTTAAGTGACGACGTTATTCTTCATGTAATTATCCACCTGGTTTTTATTTGTCTGTAGAGATACTGTGTAATTGAAAATAGTGTTTTTCCTGTAATTGTGCAGCTGATTTATTTGTGTCTGTTTAAGTGAAAACAGTATTCTTTCTGTAATTGTACAGCTGGTTTATTTTGTCTGTAGTGATACTGTTTAAGCGACGACGTTGTTCTTCCCGCAATTGTCCAGCTGGTTTATTTGTGTCTGTGGTGATACTCTTTAAGTGAAAACAGTATTCTTTCTGTAATTGTGCAGCTGGTTTATTTTTGTCTGTAGTGATACTATTTAGGTGACATCTTTCTTCTTTTTGTAAATTTCCAGTTGGTTTAATTTTGTCTCAAGATGTTTTTTCTTCCTGTAAATTTACGCTGACTGTCAACTTGGCGTTTTGTATTGTTCTGATTAGTCAATGTTTGTCAGTGACTAGGCATAAACTACGTCAGATGAATACATGATAAAAACGAATAATGAAGTTTCTTAAAGTTGTTTTCTGTCTGGTGTCTGACTGTAACTTTGACATTGACCTTGACCGTCAACATATGAATAGTCGGCTGGATAGTAAAGTAAAGTTTGATGAAATATACAAACATGTGGATTTTTTAGTGTTGGGATATATTTCGAACGCACGGCTGGACGTACGCCCGGATACCCTCTATTCCTCAGGTAAGATTTTCACATTCCGATATTGGTACCGATGAGAGATTGTTATGATATTTAATAAAAAAAAAACACACAAACTCTCAGTAATCTAAGTAATTTTTATGGAAGATATATCTAACTTGGGCAAAATGCTCACGGCCAAAATATTTCGGTCTAGCCAGATCGCACACGTAACCATGGAGTTATCTCCCTATTATGCTCTCCAGTACCTTGAAGGAAATAAAGAATCTATATATCTATAGGTGAACGTTTCTGAAAATGACGATGTTCCGCTCAGGAACTTTAGTTAGTTTAGTTGCGATGTTACCAAACTTCGACACAATGCTTATGGCCAAATAGTTCAGTCAAATGTGATATTCCGCCAGATCACACCAGTAACCCCCGAGTAATCTGCCCTTTGTTGGGGAAAATTGTTGAAACTGACATTGTCTGCTCAATAAAAGTATATATAAAATTAAATTCGAATAGTAAATAATAGCATTCACAGTCAACCAAGAATACACATCGAAACAAACAATAACAAAAAATGTTTGTAAAACATATATGCCCCCCTTGAACAACCATGACACAAACATTACTGCCAAGTTGTGAGTGCAAGCTGTTTTTGAGTTATGGAAGCCAAGCAATTTTTAGTGAGTCTTCACATATACATAGTGTCAGTGTGTGTGTGTGTGTGTGTGTGTGTGTGTGTAGTTCTAAGGTTTAAAGTCCCTCCACCAACAAGCTCAATCATAGTGTATCATTGGCAGTTATCCTTATATATATGTAGGTCTTTCACATGGGTTGCTTAATTTGCATATTCTTCATCAAAATAATGTATCCCATATGTCAAAATTATTCAATAGTTTGAATTTAAAGAGTGAAAATAAATCATAATTGTATTTTTTTAATTAGAATCAAATTTAATCTTAATATTCATTCAATAAAGGGAGATAATTTAAAAAATAGTTTTAAATTGATATGGTCTTCAGGTTTAAATATAGAAACATCACAACTTACTTGTATATTAAAAACAATAGGCCCAAGAGGGCATGTATCGTTCTACTGGATACACCCGGGGCGGGGTCCAAATTTGACCCCAGATTCACCATTTGATCAAACTTGGTAGAGGATCCGAAAGCTGATATTAAATAAAATTAAACCTTTATCTCTTGTAGTTTTGAAATTCTTCCCTATAACTCTATGTAAAACTGAAATTAAAAAAAAAACAAAAAAAATATTTTAAACAAAAAATTAAATAAATCAAAAAATATAAAAAATTAAACAAAAAAAATTCATCAAAAAAATAAGAATAAAATAAAATTTCAAAAAAAAATAAAAAAATAAAAAAAATAAAAATATATATATTTTTTTAAATAGAACCCATAAGCCAAGATAGTTTTAAAAATTAAATAGCAATAACTAGTGATTTTTTTTTACAAGTTTTGTTACTATGGCAACCACATTTTTTATGCGAATCTACCTAAAAGGGGAGATATATAAACTAAACCATGAGACAAACATTCTTGCCAAGTTTGGCATTTGTAGTAACAGCTGTTCTTGAGTATCACGAAGACAAGCGATTTTTAGTGATTTTATACAAGTTTTGTTACCATGCCAACCACATTTCTTATGCGAATCTACCCAAAAGGGGAGGTGCACAACTACACAATGACACAAACATTTCTGCCGAGTTTTGGGTTTGTAGTGCCAGCTGTTCTCGAGTAATCGCGAAGACAAGCGATTTTTAGTGATCTTTTTACAACTTTTGTTACCATGCCAACCACATTTCTTATGCGAATCTACCCAAAAGGGGAGGTGCACAACTACATCATGACACAAACATTTCTGCCGAGTTTCGAGTTTGTAGTTCAAGCTGTTTTTGAGTTAGCGCGAAGACAGGCGATTTTCAGTGTTTTTTTACAAGTTTTGTTACCATGCCAACCACATTTCTTAAGCGAATCTACCCAAAAAGGGAGGTGCACAGCTACACTATGACACAAACATTCCTGCCAAGTTTCGAGTTTGTAGTGCCAGCCGTTCTTGAGTTATCACAAAGACAATGTGGACCGACCGACCGACCGACCGACCGACCGACCGACCAACCGACTGACAGACATTTTTTTTATATGTTTTGTTACCCTGGCAATCACATTTCTTATGCGAATCTACCCAAAATGGGAGGTGCACTATTACACCACGACACAAACATTCCTGGCAAGTTTCGAGTTTGTAGTGCCAGCTGTTCTTGAGTTCTAGCAAAGACAAGAAGATTATGGACCGACCGACGCCTGTGCAAAGCCATATGCCCCCCGCCCCCCACTTCGGGTAGGGGGGCATAATTACAAGGATAAATAAAAGGCAAGGTATGTGACATAAAAAAAACATAAACGGGTTGACAGTAGGGTTACCGCCTTGGAACGTCAGGCTAATAAATGGGACAGTATAAATAAAGAAATCATCGCCAAGGTATATCCTCTAACAAACTAGGCAGACTTAATAGGCAAGATAAGTATAACACATAGATGATCATGTATATATCAAGCTACTAGAGAGTCACAAAGCAATACTCAATGACTTGGCAGAAGCCAGAGCAACAAGAGAATACATCATTAAGGACACGACAAGACAAAGTTGGAGACAAACGTCAAATGTTACCGTCCTCTCGAGATTTAGGTAGCCGTCATCATAGGTCCACACTATGTCCGGTCATCGCACACTCAAGGACGAAAGCATAGTGGAAAATTGGGTCAACCATTAAACATGTAGTACGTTGCACAATGATATAGTCATAACCTCTTTCGATAAATGGTGTAAACAATAAATTGTTTAAACAGTTTGTAAGTCACGTCCCTGTAGAAGTCAGGTTGTGAATATCATTGTCGCTGATGAGTTTTTAAAAACAGATCAGGTATACGAAAGTAAAATCTTGCAAAGGTTTTTCGAAGTTTATGATAACGGTAACTCTGATTTAAGTCCTCGAATCTATAATTTCTGGAAAAACAAATACGTGAGAAATATATACCCCTAAAAAGTTTATCTGGGAACATCCGGACTAAGCAGTGATAGTTAACGATATTGGAATCAAAATCATCTCACTTGTTATAAATATTGCTTATTATTTCTCCATTTTCAATTAAAAGATGCAAATCAAGAAAAAGAAGCGACTGTATCAGAACATTTAGCTTTGATAAGTTGAAGTTCTTTAGGGTATATATTATTTGACATAGTAGAAAAGAAAAGGTTGTCAATGTTAATATATATAGATATATCACCCAGATACCGACAGGTGTTATTAAGGCTTCGATAAGTTCTGCCTGAGTATCTGTATCTTCCGTAGCAATACAAAATCATATCTGCGACAAGCTGTTCACACTTAGTTCTCGTAAAGATACCAACAACATCGATTTACCTTTAGTACAGACACTCGCCTGAAATCAACCACGGTCCAGCGGGGGTGGTTTTGGCTCACATGCTGGAGGTCGTGCGCTCGACGCTTACGATATAAGTGTTGTGCTATGACTGATCTTCCCGATGTCAGTTTAATGCGACTGGATGAGTCATGGTATGTGTCAATGGCGTGATACACTCCCATTTATATGCACTATTAATGCACATTGCATGTACTAAGCGAAGAAGACTCGAATACGCTAATGAGTGCATGCTCTCCCGGAAATAAAAAAGAACAGGATGCAAATTATGGATTTTGACGTTTGTTTAAAACGTTCATTTAAAGAATTATAAAATGCATTTCAAGAAGATATATTTCCGCCATTGACATTCCCGTTTGCGAATGAATGTTCCACCCGCACCCCCTCACACCCCACACACACGCCCCTTACACCCTCCCCTCCCCCACCCCCATCAGTTTTGCTATTACGGCGATGGGTGCGGGAAGACACCAATTAAGTGTATCATTGCAAAAGTTACTTGGATTCTTTCTTGTGAAACCTGTTTCTACTTGATTAGACTGCAAATGGCAAATAGCGACCATTTGTAGAGATATAAACGTCTAGTAGGGTGACAATTAAGGCATTGTGACAACGCAGTATGCCATATTGATCCAATTCGCCATTCATATGGATCAGTACAGCAGCTCATGACATTCTGCGTAGTAACGACTGCTGCAGTACTACCTTTGCTTTTTAAGATGGCTTAGTCATACGTATCGACGGACTGCTGCAGTATACCATCCCTCATTTTGATGTAAGTTAATTAAGCGAAGGAAATATCAGTTATCAGTTAAACAAATAAATTAAGCAATATTTTTTGGCCGGGTTTTCAGCCGGCGAAATCCGGACGCGCGGCGGGCGGAGGGCGGGCTTCAACATGTTGATTTTGTTATATCTCAGCATTATCATGTCCATTCTTCATCTAATTTTAACAGCATCTTCCTCTTATCCTGAAAATGAGATCACTTGCATGGGTGGGGAATTTATTTTTCTCAGCATTGATCTTCCTCAAACTTTAAAAGCACCTTCCTCTCCTCTCATGAAGCACTGACCATACTTGAAAACTAGGTCACTGTGACATTGTGTATTACCATGTCCGGTGAGGTTTTAACAAAAGTAGAATAAGGCATGGTTATACACCAAAATGTTTGTCATGGTCTGAAGTGTATCAGATAACCGGCATAAATGGCAAAACTAGGGCAAACCGAGAAATTCAAGATGGCGTCCAAGATGATTGCCACTTGTTTTAATTGGTAAAATGATATAGAGTCGTATATTTTTATAAAATAAACACTCATTTTTAAAAGAATAAGATATATTAAGCTTTTAATACGTCTACTATTGATTTAAGACAGGTCATTAACTTAAATCACTTTACTAATGAATTGAATTGTCAATATATCGGGTTAAAATGTCAGTTAAATGCTTTATAATCTGATGAAAAATATAGATTTACCTTTAGAATGTTAATGTTTTCTTTAAATTATCAACAAAAATTATTTATTGAAAAACTGTTCTGTGTGAAATAAAGTTTTAAATCATGTAATCAAATACATTTCAAAATTAATCCAAGAAGCTATCAACATTATGATCAGTATGGGTAACATCTCGTTGTGATATAATCACAATATATTATAAATAAATCTAAAATCCCAGGGCTTATCTTAATCAGAAATCTTCATTATGGAAATACATGCATAATTATGCACACGGCTGTTCATTTGACGAACTAACATCATTACATTGATCACTTTGTTGGTCTGGCATATTTAGCATATCCTCTCCAGCACTGTTCATCATTACATTAAATGCCCTGTTCTTGTCAATGTCAAAGTGTCGCATTCTGTGAGTGTGTAAACCATCGGCAAGACCCGCTCACATTAAATTGTATCAACATTACCATGTTTATGGATGGATTAATCTAGTCAAATCTAAATGCCAGTCTCAAAGAATAGCTTTTCCACACCCAAATCGTCAAAGGGGCATACTAGTAATTCAAGTTCATCCTTGTCTGGTCTAAGAAGAAGAAGAAGAACAACACCGTGTCTGGCTTTTAACTTGGCTGTATAGCAATAAATGAATAAGCGTGATGGTACCAGTTTTCTCGTCGTTAGATTCAAGATCTCCAATGACTACTACAAAGGCATATGCTATTTTCAATGGCTGATGTATATCATATTGGTCCTCTCCAAAAAGTTCATGGGCACTTTCAGCTAGGGGTTTTATATACAATATGTCTAGTTTCCTTTACTCTTGCTACTTGTAAGAACCTTTCCCTAGACATGAATGATCATGTTTCCTGTAAAATATTTTCTGCACGTTTCTTACGAATGTGTGCTATTAGACTTTTTTCGTACTGATCAAAAACAACATGGACACTTTTAATATCCATACTTCTGTCTGATTATGTGCATTGGAAACAATGAGGCCATGTAACTGTATGTTTGTTTGACTGAAGACGAAATCGGCTGTAAAATTTGAATAATTGCCATTCCGTCGAAAATAATGCTATCCTCCTTAAAACCGATACTGGTGGAATAACTGTTTTCATGTTTTCCATGATATCGCCCTTTTTGTTTGCAACAATTTTCCCATTATCACAAAACTAACTCATCTGTACAGGTGCATTCTCAAAAGTCATAACTCTTTCCAGTGGGGTATTTTTTAATTAACGAATGTTTATTAGCCCTAAATACATCTCTTCCTCATTAATTAGGATATCTTTTGATTTGCATTTCTCATACTCTTACTATTTGTCCTTGTCGTTTTCAGTAAGGCATCAAAAACCTCTTAGTGAGCTCCTTCTGTTCTTCGTATACTATTAAACGTTCAGTAAAATATCTTTAAGTTGACCTAGGACATTCATTGTCCGTTTGTTCGTTTGAGTGTAGTGTTCACTGTACTGTATTCATTAGGAGGTGTGCTTATAATTGAGTATATACTACTTTCTGTGTCATGTAAGCAGTCAGATGCAATATTGGACTGAAATTCTGTCCAAAGTCGAAGGAGCTCTGCTCTGTCGTCACAAAACATGTCACATCTACCAATGTTGCGTTTTTGATTTTAATAAGATTGTTCAAACAGCAAATTTATTCTAATGTCTACAGTTTACATTTGAGTGTTCCCTCTTCATAAACTGTGCCGGTACTCTGGTAAAATACGCCAAGGTAAAATAGTCATATGAGGAGAAATACTTTAGAGTAGTTTGTTAATACTACTTATTAATAATTTAGAATATACTGTAAATGAAATAAACAACTTTACAATATTACATAAAACTAATTGTTTACTAAAATATCACATTGCAGTAGCAAGATGTATTATACAACAAACATTCATCCTGTATTTTTATTTAATAATTTAATATTAGATATTTTGGTGCTTATTATAGATATAATAAAAATGTATACTCTTTTATACATAAATAAGTTGATTTAAAGACAAAAACAATTAAATTGCTAAAACTATGTAAAAATATACTCACTAGTATTGACCTATGGCATTTTATCTTCCTATAAGCTCCATACCAATCTTTACAAAAATGGCGGCCATCTTTGACGCCAAATTGATTTACTCGGTTCGCCCACAATTTTGCTAATTTATGCTGCTGATTGTCTGATAAACTTCAGACCAAGACGAACATTTTGATATATAACATGTTTTGTTCTATTTTTGTTACCACCTACCCCTTAAAGTAATCATCGATTTTGGCAATGGTCTCCCTATTATTCAGGTAACATGTATATTATTTTATTCTACATTTTATTTTGTTAGATATATACATTACTTTTAATAGTTATTAAATGATCAAGATACCTCCAATTTGTTTATTCCGTTAAGTAGCCTTGAGCACATGGTGGCCTATATCATGTTGAGCATTAAACCTTCGAATATATTTTTATGAAATATTGAATGATATTGGCTTACATTGAAAGTCGAAAAGCAAATATTGGTCGGATCAGCAGATCATTAGTGAACATAATTACGGCAATTGTTCCTTATGCATACATCATTACGTGGTCCGGGTATTAAATTTCATTACCCATCAAACTCCTTCTCCATGAAGCGAAAACGGGGTTGGCTGGGGTAGGAAATAAAACCTTAATTTCTGCTTAAAAAGTTTGCCTATTATAAATTTAAAACATTTAATAGGTCATTTTAAACAGGTTATCCCATTTTTTCAGTAAACAAATGTTTTGAAACGTGTTTTATTGTCAAAATATCCGTTTTAAAATCGTGCCAATATAAGCTTTCCCATTGCTTAATATATAATGTCATATATTTGGGAGATATTATTGTTTAAGAATGATCATTTCTGTCGTACATTACAGCGGAAAAGGAAGGTTTTAGATACTCGGGAGGCAGGTGGGGCCTAAATGAACATTTTTATTCCATCCCCGCCCCAACCCCACCTCCTCCCCCTTCGTTTTGTTTGTCAAATATTTTAATGAAAACAATATCTACTTTTCTTTGGCAATTGATTAGTGTTACGCCCTGCCGTGAAAAGTGGGGGATGGGGACACACACTAGGCCGGCCATTGTAAGATTATTTAGGTGTGCATGCCCTCCCTCTCCCCACCTCGTTCCTACGGCTATGCATTACTATGTACATCGTATGATCGAAACAATGTATAGACAATTACATAAATAAGTAACAAGTATTAGTAGCTAGGGGTCAATATGAAATTATATAGACACGTTGGACAAAAGCACTAGAATGTGTACAGAACAAGTTTGAACTAATACAAACGTTTTTAGAAAGAAGGCCAAACTGACAAAGTTACCGGGTGCTCTTTTAAGATATTCAAAATGGCCGCCATGCTAAAGATAGTACAAAAAGAAAAGATGAAGTTTTCTCGGTTATTTCTCTTTTTCTTTTTCTGGAATATGTTTTAATTATCTTAACATATAGCTGATGTCGATCACAATCAACATACAACACGTTACTATTTTAAGAATTTCAAAATGGCGGCAACAGCCAAACAAAATATACAGCAATAACATTTGCAAAAGATCTTAATAACTTGGTATGTTTGAATAGCTTAACAATGCCGAACACATATCATTTGTGAAACCAATTAGGATTGTAAAATGTCCACACTTATCCTACTGTCCTATAAATGAAAATAGAGGCCGTTTATTAACTCACCACCCACCCACACCCACACCCCACACCCAACACACACCACGGCAAAAATAAATATAAACAGATAATTATCATTTCGATGTGGCACCTACTAATGATTTGTTGTCAACCACCACATATGTGTCCATGTCGTGTCTGTCTGGCCACTGCCATTGAACACATTTATAGTAAATGCGTAGATTGAAGTAGTGTGTAGATAGTTGCAGAAAAGCCATACAATGTTTGATCACTGCTGCTGTAGCAGCTTTCTTAAAAAAGAGAGTCAATTGTTGACGCACACATATTTAAGATTCTTTTGTCTGAGACTATAATAATTCATGATATAAAATGTCGATATAAAAATCGAACATAAAAATTTCCATTCCAGGACGACAGTAAACCACAAGTCAAGTGCAGGTTTGAAAAGTCGACTAACGTATCTTCCATCAAACATTTCCTTTTAGATAAGACCCTGGATTTCAATCAATAGGAATTTCGGGAACAGATACTAATTTAGTGTTGAGTTCAATAGCAATTACAGTCATATAACATTCGGGTAGAATATCTATATGTATTTATAACTCTTATCTGTGAACACTTGTGTTCTTTCATTTGTTGGATATGTTTGGGGACTATGAAATGACCCTTTAGCAGCGGTGCTCAAGAGGGTATTTTCAACATTTTCCAAATCTCCAACAGGAAACAATACATTTTTGTAACTGTTGGGGACATAAAAAATTTGATATGTCTACATAGTTACAAACAGAGTTTGCCAGTGACGTTTCAAGAGTACGTTTTGTTTGAGACCCTAATACCAGTTGTTTTTTTATCTTGCATGCATACATTGGGGACCTATAACAGTAACATGAAGCGACATTGAAACACAAGATGTCATGGATCTGACTCAATCTGACATTATTTTGAGAATGATGCGTCCAACAGAAGGAATCTTAGAATAGTGTTTCTTATGTTTTTTGCCGCTTTCTCACGAGTTACGACATTTTAGTCATAATCATTGACCCACTGACCTTTCGTCATTGAGTGCTGCTACAGTAAGGAGGAATTTTCCATCGTTATCATACTTTTAGAAAGGCAGTTTTCTAATTTTCAAGACCAAAACTCCTTGAGTAGTATAACGGCGTAAACTGAAATTGCATAGGTACAAGCAAGTTTCCTTTTCAATAGTTTGTCTGCGTTCTGGTTCTGGTTACATACATCCCATTGTGCCTAGTTGTAAACAGTGTCTTCCAAGGTGGTTTTGGATAGAAGCACGGGGGAGGATGTGGGAGTGGGAGGGGATATGGGAGGTTGACATGGGACACCGCCCGAGCCGCTGGTGGGGGTCCGGGGAAGCCCCCCACTGGAATATTTTTGAAAAACTGAACCCTAAATAAGTAGTTTTGAGCGACCTACTAGAAACGGATTTTGAAGCTATTCTAATTCTCCAGTGTAAATTATACACCCTCACCCTAACACCGCCCCCACCCCAACCCCCTCTGTCCGTCATTCCGTAGACGCAATTCGTGTCCGGGCTATTTCTCAATAACACCTTCTTCGAATTTCGCGAAATTTGCTAGGAAGTATCAATATCGAGTGGACATGCGCATACAATCACGACGTTCCGGTTCGATAATTTTCCTTGAGTTATGGCCCTTTGTAGTTCTAATATCTCTCCGAAGACGCAATTGTTGTCCGGATTATTTCTCAATAACTCTTTCGTACAATTTCTCGAAACTTGCTAGGAAGTATCAATATCGAGTGGACATGCGCATACTATCATGACGTTCGGGTTTGATAATTTTCCACTGAGTTATGGCCCTCTGTATTTCTAATATATGTATATATATATATATATATATAATACGAAATTCTTGTCCGGGCAATTTCTCTAAAACTCCTTGTTTGATAATTTTCCACTGAGTTATGGCCCTTTGCATATCTAATATATATAATATAAAATACTTGTCCGGGTAATTTCGCTAAAACTCCTTGTAAGAATCTATTGAAACTTGCTAAGAAGTATCAATATCAAGTGGATATGTGCATACTATCATGACGTTCCGGTTCAATACTTTTCACTGAGTTATGACCCCTTGTATTTTTAATGCATTTCATACTTGATAGTCAAATAGAACATTATCGTTCGGGCTATTACTCTAAAACTAGAACTTTGTATTTTTTATGCATTTCATACTCGGCAGTTAAATAGAAAATTCTTGTCCATAATTTATGTCTATATACTCTGGCGACAGTTCTAGTTTGTTTTGGTTTTATATAATAAAGACAAATCAATGACAATCAATATTCGATCTTTTCTGACGTCGCTCCGTTACAGTTTACATTGACCAGATGTACGTGTACAGCTAAATAATGTTGAATCAGGTGGCACAGTTAGTAGCAAGAACATGTTTACTCAATTTTCATTGAAACTGTACATTTTGGAATACGTTGTTACCTTACGCGGAGATTTCATAGTTGTTACCTTTAGCGTTAACATGAAAAGTTGTTACCTTAACGTTAGCATTGTTACCTTTAGCGAAAGAGGTGATTGTTACCTTTAGCGGAGGTTGTTCCCTTTAGCGTTGGAATTGTTGCCTTTATCGGCGGTTGTTACCTTTAGCGGAATTGTTACCTTTAGCGTTGTTACAACTTCACATTGAACAAAGAATGACGTTTTCAAATGAGGCAGATCTATAATCATCTTTATTATTGAATTTTTAAGCGAATTAGCAAAAATATATGAGGCGATGGTTTGCCGAGCAAACACCAGAAACCGTCATTGAAGATGAAATTGTGTTCCACACCCTATGGCCGTAAATTATTTGATAAAATATCATAGAATTGAATAAAGTCTCGTCAAACAACGAAAATTAGAAATAAAATATGGTTTACTTACTTAACATTAAAACAATGCAGACCAAAACAAGTCCAGAGAAAAAAAGCATCAATCGTTTCCTAATAAACATGGTTCCGGATTACTTAAGTACTTTCCACAATATAATTAAACTGCCTTTAAAAGTTCCTTCTCTAACAACATTTGATCACGTTGAAAACGTGTATTTTCCCAGTGGTTTAAACAATAGAAGGGAAATCGATGTGATACGTTTGATGCGCGCACATAAGCGAATAATTACATTCGAACAGAGCAGATTGTATACAATCAATGGAAGTCATCTGGATATTATATGCGGTACACTTACTTCTCCAAGTACTTATCTAGTATCAGATCGCACACATGTTGCTGATCCTAATCCCTGTATGAGGCATGTGAGAATAAAAGAAACAGTTTTTCGAAATACAAAACCTATACGTATCAGATGACAGCTTTAGAATATATAAATCGCAAATTAATGTCATATATTTCTCGTTTTGACGAACTGAAACAGTAATCACGTTTTATATTATTATTATTATTTCAAGCGAAGAAAACAAGCAACACCCACGCGACCTATTTCAGTCATGTTGAGCGAAATCAGATAAAACAAGAACAAGAAAAGATATAATGTAAACGTTATATATGTGGACAGTTCTATGCAAGTGCTTTTTTTGAAGAGTGTAGTTTTGTATATGCAATCCAAAGCTTACATCTAATATAAGTTACCTACCCATAATGTTTCATTCCAATATCTCATTCCTAACTAAAGTTATTGAGCTCAAATCATTTTTCTATTTTTAGTAACAGTGATATTGACCTTGACCACAACTGCAATCCCAAACTTGCGTTTCATATAAGCTATATACACATCAAGTTTATCGAACTCGTTAAGTTTGGTTGAGAGATTGCTCCAGAAATGCGGCCTCTATTGTGTTCACAAGTCACATGTTGACGGACGACGGACAAAGGGCGGTCACGATGGCTCACGTTTGAGAGCACTTGGTGTTCAAGAGCTAAAAAATACTTTTTTATGTTATGTTACTGTACATTTTGAGAGGAAACAATGGAAAGCTGTATGTATGTTACTTTATTTATTAAATTTCTAAATATAATTATATTCCACTATAAAATTCCTCAGAATCGACTATAAGTAGATTTTCCCCAATTTTGGCGTTCACGACTATATTTTTCCCAAGTGGAGGGACCCCGTCCCCATTCCCAAAATAGAACACTGGAGCCGATCCTACGGACGAGGCTAAGGTCTTCCCCAAGAACACACAGACAAAACTCAGTGGCACCACAGAGGATTGAACCCGGGGCCTCCGGTTACAAATCTGCCACGCAACCGACTGCGCCACGCCAGCCACCAAAGAACAAATTTAAAGATGAATAAAAGGCCAAATAAGACATCACAAACACAAAAGGGTTGACAATAGGGCTACCGCCTTGGAACGATCAGTGGCTGGGGGTTTAAACCAGGTTCTAGGGTGCACCAAACCTCACACTTACCCTACTGTATACCCAATAAAATAGGACAGTGTAAATAAAGAAATCCCCGCCATGAACTATTATCTAACAAACAAAGCAGCATTAATAGGCAATATAAGTAAAACACAAAGATGCTCATGTATATATGAATACAAAAAGCAAAAGCCTAAAATGCCACAAAGAAGGTACTCAGTGACTTGACAGATGCCAGAGTAACAACAGAAGAATCCATTGAGGACACAACAAGACAATACTGCAGACAAACATCAAACGTCACAGTCCTTTTGGGCTTTAGGTAGACGTCATCATAGGGTCCACAGCCTATCCGGTCATCGCACAATCAAAGAGGAAAGCATAGTGGCGAACTGTAAACGGGTCCACCACCAAGTATGCAGTGCGTTGCAAAATGATAGGGTCAATACCTCTTTCGATAAACCTTTTAACAAGTTTAACAAAGATAGTATGAAAGTGATCATGACCAAGTATCTTACGAAGTTTGTAAATTACGTCACCATAGAAGTCAGGTTGTGATAGTCCTTGTCGCAAAAGAGTTCTTAAATTACTTTTATATTTAGAAAGAACATCAGGGTTACGATAATAAAATTTTGCAAAGGTTTTACGAAGTTTATGGTAACGGAAACCCTGGTGGAGTAGCTTTTTAGTTATACAAAGATTACGAATATTAAAGTCCTCAACTCGAGTACAAGCTCTAGAAAAACGAATAAGTTGAGACATATAGACCCCATAATAGAACTTGACCTAGCTGTAGGGAATGATTTTCTGACAGAACATACAATAAGCTTAAAAATGAGACATGTATGCCATCTGAGCGTTTGTGTGTAACACACATGACAATTACGTTAACATAAAAATTCCAAAACACTTCCAATAAATTTGAATATGAGTAAAAAATGTTCACATGAACAACAAATACAACCTGTATTTATGTTATTTATGAATTGCTTAATTTAGACAGCCTTTTCAACATAATGAAAATATGAAAATATACTGTAGTTTACGTTACACCCTGTTCGTTATCAAAAAATCATAAATACACTTATTAATAACTAGACCGTAAGTTACCAAAAGACGCCATCCCCACTCTGGGGGAATTTCGAAGGGTATGTTTTCCTGAAAGAGTATGCATTTTCTACAAAATGAAGTATGTTTGCCAAATTAGAGTGGGGACATAAGGGCGTGAAATCCATTTGAAATACGTTACCATTATCATATTTTGAGAATGTAATACTCAAAAATTGTTTATATGCAACAAAACGGTATGTATATTTTATATTATTTATCAAACATATTAAAACAAAATCTAATGCAATAAACTAAAGACAATGTAGTTAACATTACGTGACATAAACATGAAATTTACGTTACCATTTAATGTTATTTGTCATAAATATTGAATATTTCCAGAAACAAAGGCTCTAGTTATTTACTGCAACAGTGACTATTTTAATAATAAAATGTTATTTATTGAATCAATATATAAAAGAATGAATAAATAAAACGTGTGTGTGGAGAGAGAGAGAGAGAGAGAGAGAGAGAGAGAGAGAGAGAGTTACGATATGTAAAAAAAACACAAAATTATTTTATCATTTAGAAGTTTTCAGAAATAGAGGTGCTAATAGTTTACTTTTAACTAAGATTTGGCAGAGCTGGTGTTTCACATACTTACCAAAAAACACATTGAGTCGACTTTGTGAAAGACACTTGCGTCCCTATATCTATCAAGTAGTTTGAGGGCAATAGACGAGGTGAAACTCCAACTTTCCTGTTGTCAGTGCCGAACACGAAGCTCTATTCAGTTTTGAAGAGTTACATGCGTAATCACGACAGTACGACACAATTCATTAATCTCATTTGCGGCCAGTGGAAAACAGACAGATATGCACCAAATCTCCAAGGCCATGAAACCTACTTCGTACGAGAAAAAATGTCCCCAGCTTACCACCTTGTAGATGACATATCTGTCATTGCTGAAGATCTGTTTTCATCATAGGAGGAAGCAGACATCCGACTGAACATATCCCTATCAATCCTCACCATCATCAGAAACAATCGTGGTGTGTTCCCCTGACACAGACATACTGATCCTGCTTTCAAACTTTGTTTCAGTAATACAACCGTATGTCATGTTTGGCACTGGGATGATTAAAAAAGAAGATGTTGAATGTGAAACAAATTGTAGAGGTTAATGGGTCTGTTATATGCTCTTTACATTGCTTTACAAGCTGTGTTACAACCAGTGGTTTTGTAGGGAGGGGCGATGTTGTCCCATTTAGGACGATTAAAAAGCACAGAGAATTTGTGTAAAGTTGGACTGCTCGAACAGCAGCATGAATGTTCGGATGATCTTCGAAAACACAAGTACGGAGTTCACGGAGAGGATAGTGTGCCTCCTATATGGCAAACCTCTTTACACGGATGTCAAATACGTTTACGCGAAAATTCAAAGGACACAACTAGAGCTTTTTGCCGCCGTGTCAATTTTCTATAATCATGCATTTGAACATGCACACATTCAAGTGTTTGTGTGGCACCATACTGACCAACATTAACCAGACCTTCCAGACGCTACCAGACGTTACCAGAAACAAATGAGAGAAGATAAAGTTATTGAATTTGACTTTACTATTGGAGATATTGCATCACAATAGTTGGAGAAGGAAGCAATAATCGGCGGGACGATATGGAAGCCAAAAAACTGATTGATATTGAGTTTGAAGAAAGTGATGACAATGTACAGAGGAATTATAAGCTCAAATGATGTAATATATTTCCATGAAAATGAAAATGAATACTATCTCATAGAGCTATACATTTATAATTGTTATTAACGTAAGTAAAGTTCAATTCATTGTGTGAATATGTTGAAATTGCTTAATGTGTTACATTTGATTAATATATGAATATATTAGCAGTTAAAATTGTACTTACAACTTGCTTTCTTTGAATTTGGTAACGTAAAAAGTTGGTAACGTAAAAAGTAAAAAAGAGTCGTGTAAATTATATACATACTTCATATTTCATTCAATGTTTGCCTATGTATAAACATTATAAAAAGGAAAATAAAGATATATATATATATCCATCTTTTTATTTCATACTTGAGTTCTGCTCAACCCGGGGCTAGAGGGCGTGAGCGGTAGCAAGCATATTTCACTAACGCTCATGAACAGTCTCAATCAAACCGAGACTGAAATATTTCGTATGCGTCGTTCTTGGCCGTTTCCAAAGGTCCATTATCATACTCTTTTTTTTTAGATGTGGTATTTAAATAAAATGATGTAAACTTAATCGTACGTAACGTTTAATACGCGAGGTAACACATGTTAACACTGACATAATTTCATGTCTGTTCAAACTTTGTTGGAATGTTGTATTAACATCTGTGTAAGCTAACTGGCTAAATTATCTAGATTTCAGGTAACACACAGACGATTATTATTAATTATTTTAAGAAACACACAATGTAACAGACAATACATAAACCAAAACATTGTTCACATCACGGATACATATGTCTATTATAACTAAGATGTTTGAAGTAATTTTCGAATTTAAAATATTAATGTTCTTAATTTCTTAAACCAAACACATTCATTCAACAAGGTAACATACATTTCGACAGACAGACAGATATTTTTATTTATTTAAACTTTACAAGTTTATCATCATATACAATTACGGTAACGTAGACTTAATAACGCAGGTATCAAAGGTAAAATCATTACGTGAAACGAAATTTTGTGGTTTAAAAAGCATACATAATGTTTAAAATGAGTTGTTATAATCAATTACGGAATGCTGCAATAAAACTTTAATAGTTTAATAGTTTATTGGATGATTTGTTCTATTATTTCTTTTAATAGAAAATTATTTAAAACTCACAATGTAACGGACATTACAAGAACCAAACATTATTAACATCATGGGCAAATATGACTGTGATATCTGTAAGGTTTGGAATAATTTTCGGATGTAACATCATTAATGTTCTTCATGTCTTACGTTAAAAAATTAATAAAGCAAGGTAACGTAAATTACGGTATCGTAGAGTTAGAAATGCAGGTATCCAAGGTATAAAAAGTAATTGAAACAAAAGTTTGTATTTTAAAAGGCATGAATAATGCAGACAATTTAAAATACCAACCCTTTCTTCCATACATTTTTAGTCTTCAAAATGCAGTAAATTAATTATTATTTTATAGGTAACGTATTCTACCCCCTGAACAGGATAAAGCCTCACCGCTCAGATAGCACACATGTTCCAACATGTTCTACACATAATGGGCTTTCCGAAAAATAGGCTGTACAAAATATCCCTTGGTGGGGTTTGTTTCTCCCACTAGCTTACATCCTATAAGAAGTTGCTCTGGGATTAACAATATCAAAATTAAAATCATCTCTCTTGTCATATATTTTGCTAATTATTGCACCATTTTCAATGGAGAGATGTAAATCAAGAAAAGAAGGGTTAGTATCAGAAATATAAGCTTTGTTAAGTTGAAGTTTTTTAGGGTATATGCTATTAACCATAGTAGAAAATAAAGGGTTGTCAATGTTTAATATGTCATCCAGATAGGTGTCATTTGAGGACTCAATAACATCTTCCCGGGTATTTGGTGAAAGTCACAACATGGAGTCTCTTTCATAGCAATATAAAAACAAATCTGCGACAAGTGGTTCAAATTCGTACCCATATGGATACCAACAATTTGTCTATAAACGTCGTTCCAGACCTGACGAAAATGTTATCTAATAGGAAGATGAGTGCTTCACGGACTTCTTGGCAAGTCCACATATATATTTTATTATTTTATTAAAGTGACAAATAACATCGTTACAAAATATTACATATACAAATCAATACACTATAATATAGGCCATATTAAGTAAACAAATGAATACCCAGCCTAATGAGACTTATTAGTCACTATTGAAATATCAATTGCATTATTGATTTTACATCTCAGTTAATAGGTATAACAAATGTAAACATGAAAAATATATCAACAAAAAAGGATAGATCAACTGACATAACTAAATATACAACTGCTTATTGTTCTCCAAAATACAAAACTTAATTAATAATACATTTTGAATATAACGGCCTATTACTTTGACAGGAAGTATTCTGTATTTCCTCCATGTATAGGAGAGGATAGATACCCGTTGTTGAGCGAAGACAAGTTTTAACCCAGGAAATGAAAACACTCACTGACGGACGGTCCGTATTACCAATGTGCTTGCATTCTTCACCAAAAAAAATTCTAAGTAAAATGGTCAATATGCTTTTTATCATAATGATTACTACGTACATCAGGTTACAAGCAAGACATATAAGTTTACAACCAGGAGGAAATAAAGATATATATACATATATATGAGCCGAAACACGCGAAAACGTCCCTTCGGACGCTTAAACGACAACGTCATAAAGTAACAATTTATGACGTCGGGCAGTAATCAATTAATTACTAATCAAATTTCTCGTCACTCTGTGTTTTACCTAATTATTATATCTTAGGGAATATGTTTTCTTAATATAAATAGTTGATGCTATAGAAAATGGTAATTGTTTATGTTTTTTGTTGTTATTTAATCAACGACGTCGTCCAAGACGCCGACGTCAGCGTCAAAATTAATTGTGAGTACAATCATTAATTTTCAAATTGAGATAAAATCATTTTTAATTAAGATATCAACATAAAATAGAAAGATTTTTAAAGAGAAAATCACCGTGTTTCATCAACATCAAAAAACATAAAATGTGAACATTTTGTCTGAAGGGTCGTTTTCGTGTGTTTCGGCTCATATATATATATACATAACAGCCGATTAAGTAGACTGACATGGATATTGTTAATCGACTAATACATATTTAAACTAAATAGTAAATATAGTACACATTAAGTTGTACGATTTTTAAGGCATTTATAATAAACTATCCCGTTTTTAATAGAATCCTTTTATTTGTTAAAAATACTTTAATTTTGTCTGCCTCAGTAGCTGTTTGGACACAGTTCATTAAATTTATTCAAAAGTTCAATTCGAGAGGCACTGTGCCTCTTGCAGTACAATAGAAAGTGATTTTCGGTTTCTTCACACTGAGCATGACAGTGTTTACATATTCTATCTTGTCTTTGAATTCTGTGGTATCGACCTAATTCAATTTCTATTGGCAATGAAACTGCTCTAAATTGAGCAATCACACAGCGTATGTGTTTCCTTAAATTTAACAGCACATAATTTTCGCATTCATATGTATCTTTAAAAAGTTTCTAATTGCTCAATTTGGTTTGAGAATTAACACCAGTGAGCCATTTTTCCTTATACATTGTCACCAGATTTACTTTAACTTCGTGTATAAATGATGTATTGCTAAAATCTTGTAATGATAAATTATCAGAGGTTGAAACACAGTTAATTTCTTTAAAAATTGTTTTAATATCATGCGACCAATTGTTTTTATATTTTTGAATATTCCCCAAAAAGAAATATAAAAAGATCGGACAGGGTTTTTCTATTAGTATTCATAGATATCAGTCGTTTCCATAAACGTAAGCTGTTTAATTGTCTTATAATTATAGATCTTATCCAGCCAATATCACCATGAATAGCGGGATTAGAAGTACAGTTATGTACACCGAGGAAAAATCGTATAACTCTATTGTGTAATGTATCTGGCTTAGAGTAACATTTATACCCCCAAACGCTTGAGGCATAATCCATAAATATTTTGGAGTATAATGAATACATTATATCAACCTTATTATATACATTAGAGACTAATGACGAAAATGCTCTACCAGCAGATTCGCTCAAAACATTTGCTGTTTCTGTAAAATCTAAAAACTCATTTAATATGGTACCAAGGTATTTGTAGTTTTCACATATTTCAAGCTTGATATTACCTATGTGAAATTCAAAAGCTGTCCTTGGTTGGCTTTTTTTTGCGAAACTGTACTACTTTCATTTTACTTATATTAACTAACCATGCTAACATTTGATTTTTACAGCACCTGTAAATTAAGATGAAGCTATTAACACAATTTCGTCTGCAAAAAGAAGAATGCCTATTTCGATATCATTTCCTATTTCAACATCAAGATTCAAATGTTTAATTTCTAACACAAGATCATTGATAAAGATAGAGAAAGTGTCGGAGAATTTACGTCCCCTTGTTTTACACATGAAAGTATATCAAACAAATCAGTGCAGCTTCCATTTACATTAACTTCTGCTTTACATTCAATATATAGACTCTTTATGGATTTTAATAAGTTACCAGAAACGTCTTTATTGGCTAATTTTATATACAAAATATCTATATTTATCTGGTCAAACGCCTTCATCATATCTATAAAACATGTAAAAGTATGCAAATTTTCGGCTTTTCTGTTTCTAATAATGGATGTCAAGGAAAACATATGATCTTCGCAAGATCTGTTCTATCTGAAACCGTTTTGTTCGTCGACTAATAAATCATTTGTTTCTAGATATTTTACTAAACGAATATTTAAAACGTTTGTGTATAATTTACAAGAAGTAGGTATTAAACTAATACCTCTGTAATTAGAAGGAATCCTTGGATGATTTTGTGCGTTTTTGGGGATTGGTCTGATAACGGACCTTGACCAAACAGAGGGAACACAGTGGCTTGACATACATTCATTAAATAATTGACATAACATATTAACAGATAAATCGTTTTTAAATACTTCATATTGTTAACAATCTATTCCTAGAGCTTTACCTGACTTGGCCAGAGAAATATCTTTTCTACACTCTGAAAGAGTTATCGGTACATTCAGTTCATCTTGATGATTTAAATTGATATTAACATCAGCTTCAAAGTCACTGGAGTTAACATTTTTACTCGAGTCACTAGCATTATAAATTTCAAAAAAATCATGTTGCCATCTATGTAACACCTCGTTTTTGTCATTAATAATTTCCCCATTTTCAAGCTTTACTTTCATTGGTAATTTTTTATTTGTTTTATTTCTACCTAGAGTCTTCAATTTATTCCAAAATTATTTTCTTTTTTTTTTGTTTCGCTTTTAATAGCCATTTTGATTTTCTATATTCCTTATCAAACGTTTTCCTTTTTATACAACATTCTAAAAGTAACCTTGACTTTTTAGCTCGATAAGTACTTTTTAAATAACACTTTTATCTTTTCTATAATCATCAAAAAATAAAGATAAATGCTCTTTCCACCAGGGTTTGAGGATACGTTGATTCCGTCAATAATAAGGCCATTGTCGATTAGTGTAACTAGGTCAGACTCGTTACCACATCTCGCATTTATGTCCCCTAGATAAAGACAAAAAACCAAAGTCATTTGTTCTGTAGATAACATTCGTTAAAAGATCAAAGAACTCCAGGAAGCTCAACCATTTACATTATTTTCAGGTGGCAGATAACATACGCATAAAATAAAGCAAAAATCGGAAGATTTATCTTTGAATTCTACGGCTAAAACATCTCTAAATTGTTATCATATATATTAACCTCATAAATATCAGACAATAGTTTTAAACAGAAACACCTGTACATCATCCCCAGTAGAATGAACTGGAGTATACGAATTAATGCTGCCGATTTCTAGAGATAAAACATTGACGTCATGTAGATTAAAATTTTAAATTACGAAGGAAAACCTAGGTCTCGGAGGAAGTAAAGAGGGGTTAGCATTATAAAAGTTAAAACGTGTATGTATAACTTTAAAACTTGACTTTTTTCTAAGTAGAAAGGGAGTTTGGGTCCGCATGTTCTCTACGACAACATTTTATACTAAAATCCTCAATGGATTGGGCGATCTGTCCACGACAGGCATTCAAATCGATAGTTGAAGTTAATCTATACTTAGGACTTTTCGAAAACAGACGCCGAATACGTTTATCAACAATATCAAAATTACCATTGATGACATGACCTGCTGGAGCATAGCAAAATTTTGATGTGTTACATTCACATTCCGTAGGAGTGTTATTTACCATATCAAGGTCAGAATCTACTTTGTTGTAGTTGAAAGTAATATTTCTAATAGGTCTTTTTTATACTTATAACAAACGACAGGACTTTCTGAATTTTTGAAATATTTTTATTGATAGAATCAACTATATGATTATCTCAAAAAATACTAGGCATGTCAATGAAATCAATACATTTATTAAGATATAGTATTTTTAGAAAATGCCTGACGTGATGAGACTCCTTGTCAATATGGGGTCGGAGAACATGTTGTGTGTTGCTTTAAATTATAGAAGCAGTGTTATACAAGGGATCTGTACGAATGAATAATTTGTCTGCTTCCTCATCGATCAACTTAAGTGAAGAAATGGACAGAGAGGTAAGCCGTGAAAGCATATGTTGCTTTCCAGACTATTTAAAAATAGTATGTAAATCAGCGACTGAATTGAATTGAATGTTGTTTAACTGATCATCAACACAGTATAGGTTATTTAGAGCCGCCACAGAGAGAGGGGAAGGATACATAGGATCCGGGAACCTGCCCTACTCTTATTATCGAATAGATTCCTATGGTTCTTTAACGTACTCACAGGATAGACCGATACACGGGACCGCCCGGTTTACGTCCCCATCCGACGGCCGAGGCTAAGGGAAAGTGTCTTGCCCAAGAACACACCGACGGAACTCAGTGGCACCACGGAGGAACTCAGTGGCACCACGGAGAATTGAAACCGGGGCCTCCGGTTACAAATCCGCCGCGCTACCGACCGCGGCACGCCAGCCCTCTGAAATAATTACACGCGATTTACGTTTGATGTTACCATTATGCCTACGCGATGAGACCTAGAGTGCCTCTTTCGAATAGAAATTATAGAAACAATGTCAATATTAGGATCTTTTGAAATATTTCCTTTTTTGATTTTGTCATTAAGGCCGAGTGGATATGGTGTCTGTAAGTTTTTCGTCCAATTAAGTTCTGCTATATGTCTAGCTTTTATTTTAAAGCTTTTAGTAGCATCATTATCATAAATTATCTATTCAATCGGTTTTGAAAAGTAACGTTGACCTCATTGACGAATGTGTTGGTACAAGTATATTTTTAACATTAATTTTTAGGGTTACCGGCATTATATTTATGTTCACGATATCGAACTTTTAAAGATCGACTTGTTTGTCCACTCCAACATATTGAATACCGCAACGTCGTTCATTTCAAGTCAAAACATGAATGACGTGAGATGTACGTCAATCAACATTTGAAGCTAGACATACATTAAACATTCTACCATTAACAGCTGATATAATGGTGGACTTGCAAGATAAATAATTGCAAGAACTGCACCTCTTATTATTGCACTTATTAATAGAGGGAAACACCCTGCGTCTAGAATGAACTAAACAATTTCTGAAAGGAGACTGTATATGGCATTTTCTCAAAACAGGTGATCCTAGAGGATAATTATTCCTGGTAAGGTAGCGACCATTTTGATTTCTTGTTTCTTGGGGGGTGGGGGGTGGGGGTGGGGGTGGGGGTTGGGCTGGGATTTTTTTTGAAAAATATTCTGGCCCTTAAATTGTTGAAAAAAAATATCCTGGCTCTGACTTGAGGGGAAAAAATAAACAGTCCCTCATATTGTTGAAAAAAAGAATCCAGTCTTCTCTCATATTCTTCGAAAATAAAACTTGTTGTGAGTCCAATTAGAGGATAAAAATAATCTGGCTGCCTATTCAGTCTATGATTAATGTAGATATACTCCATTAGCCATTGGATTCAGCATGAAAATGTTTAACCACAATCTGGCTTCATCCACAGCTTCTGCTCAGAAGTTTATCGAAATCTCCAGTTGAAATGAGTTTAGAAGACTATAAGTGATAGTATTCATGGTTGTAATAAATGTGATACATGTGGTATACACTGGCAATGATGGGAGTAAATGTGTTGTATAAAGTGTTATTAAGTGGTCTTGGTAGTAATTTTGTATACATTGGTCATGGTAGTAATGAATGTGATATTCATATAAAGTCATGGTTATAATTAGTGTGGTATACATAAGTCATGGTTGTAATAAGGCCATTATTTTTTGATATACATTTGTTTTACGAACCCTCCTACCACAAGAAGAATAAAAATATCGGACAGGGAAAGCAGCATTCAAGGACGACACAAAACACAAAAACAAACACGCAAACAGACAAACGAAAAGGCAAAAGTAATAAAAAATGCAAACGACATCACAAACACAAAAGGGTTGACAATAGGGCTCCCGCCTTGGAACGGTTAGTGGCAAAGTAGGCCACTGGGGGTTTAAACCGGTTGTAGGGTGCACCAAACCTCACACTTACCCTATTGTCATCCCGTTAAAACAGGACAGTGTAAATAAAGAAATCCCCGCCATGGTCTAATCTCTAACCAACAAGGCAGCGTCAATAGGCAATATAAGTAAAACACAAATATGCTCGTGTAAATATAATACAAAAAAACAATAGCCTAGAAAGCCACAATGAAGGTACTCAATGACTTGGCAGAAGCCAGAGCAGTAAGAGAATACACCATTAAGGGCACGACAAGAAAGATCATGGAAAAACATCAAACGCCACCGTCCCAATGGGCTTTAGGTAGGCGTCATCATAGGGTCCACAGCCTGTCCAGTCATCGTACAATTAAAGCGGAAAGCACAGTGGCGAACTGTAAAAGGGTCCACCACCAAGCATGCAGTACGTTGCAAAATGATAGGGTCATAACCTCTTTTGATAAACTTTTTAACAAGTTTAACAAAGATAGTAAGAAAGTGATCATGACCAAGAATCTTACGAAGTTTATAAATCACTTCACCATAGAAGTCAGGTTGTGATAGTCCATGTCGGAGAAGAGTCCTTTGATAACATTTATATTTGGAAAGAAGATCAGGGTTACGATAATAAAATTTTGCAAAGGTTTTACGAAGTTTATGGTAACGGTAACCCTGATTGAGTAACTTTTTAGTTATACAAAGATTACGAATATTAAAGTCCTCAACTCGAGTACAAGCTCTAGAAAAACGAATAAGTTGAGACATATACACCCCATAAGAAGTTGCTCGGGGAACATCCCCATCCAAATGGGGATAATTAACAGTCAAAATTAAAATCATCTCTCTTGTCATAGATTTTGCTAATTATTTTACCATTTTCAATCGAGAGATCTAAATCAAGAAAAGAAGCGTTATTATCAGATATATTTTCTTTATTAAGCCGAAGTTCTTTAGGATAAATATTATGAACCATAGTTGGAAAGAAAGGGTTGTCAATGTTCAGTATGTCATCCAGATACCGAGAGGTATCATTAAAAGCTTCAATAACATCTGCCTGGGTATCTGGTGAAAGACTCAACACGAAATCCCTTTCATAGCAAAATAAAAACAAATCTGCGACAAGTGGTGCACAGTTCGTACCCATAGGGATACCAACAATTATCTAATAGGAAGATGAGTGCTTCACAAACTTCATAGCAAGTCCACATAGTATAATTGTCTAAACTACCGTTAGTGAAAAACTCTTTAATATTATTACATGCCAAAAATGTAGTATTTTCTCTAGCGAATGATTTTTGAATAAGAGAAATTAGCTTGTCTTTAATAAGATGATGTGGTAAGGTTGTATATAGTGTAGAGAAGAATATGATAATGGACGTCATAAGTACTTATTGATGCAACTTGACCTTTATTGAACATTTTATCAAGAACGTCTCCTGAATTTTTTATAGACCAAAATAAATTAATCCCAGAGTTTTCATAAGTTTTATCACAATATAGTTTAACGTGATCTTAAACGGCAGTAAGACAAGAAGTTAAAAGTTTGGAGATGTTTGTTGTGGTGCAGGCACTAGAATTAGAAATAAAGCGAGCCTTATACGGATTTTTATGTAATTTAGGAATCCAGTACATGGTAGGCAGTTTATTTTGCTTATCGTTTACACCAGCCTTGAAAGTAGTGAACCGAGTGATATGTGCGGAAACAACATCATCCTCAGTAGAATTAACTGGAGTATACGAATTGGTGCTGCCGAGTTCCAGAGATAAAACATTGACGGAATGTAGGCGTCAAACAATAATTACATTATAAGCTGCTTTATCTGCAGGAACTAAAACAAATTTATTATGAAATTTCTGAATTCCCGATTTTAGATTACGAAAGGAAAACCTAGGTCTCGGAGGTAGTAAAGAGGGGTTAGCATTATAAAAGTTAATACGTGTATCTATAATTTTAAGAATAGACTTTTTCCAAGTAGACAGTGAGTTCTCTACGACACCATTTTATACTAAAATATTCAATGGAGTGGGCGATCTGGGCACGACAGGCATTAAAATCAATAGTTGAAGGTAATCTATATTTATGACCTTTCGAAAACAAATGCCGAATACGATTATCAACAATATCAAAATTACCAGTGATGACATGACCTGCTGGAGCATAGCAAAATTTTGATGTGTTGCATTCACATTCCTTAGGAGTATTATGGCGTGGCGCAGTCGGTAGCGCGGCGGATTTGTAACCTGAGGCCCCGGGTTCAATCCTCCGTGGTGCCACTGAGTTCCGTTGGTGTGTTCTTGGGCAAGACACGTTACCTTAGCCTCGTCCGTCAGATGGGGACGTAAACCGGGCGGTCCCGTGTATCGGTCTATCCTCCGAGCACGTTAAAGAACCATAGGAATCTATTCGATAATAAGAGTAGGGCAGGTTCCCGGATTCCTATGTATCCTTCCCCTCTCTCTGGGGCGGCTCTAAATAACCTATACTGTGTTGATGAGCCGTTAAACAACATTCAACTTCAACTTAGGAGTATTATGTACTATATCAAGGTCAGAAACTATGTTGTTGTAGTTGAAAATAATATTTCTAATAGGCTTTTTATACTTATAACAAATTACAGGACTTTCGGAATTTTTTTAATATTTTGGGATAGAATCAACTACATGAGTATCCCGAAAAATACTAGGCATGTCAATGAAATCAATAAACGAAATTAGGTATTTTATTTTTCCATATGGAATTTGATAGTTTATTGTTTTTACCTCCTCTCAGATTTTAATAGAACATTTCATTCCTAACCTTTAAATTAAAATAATTAAACTATGCTTTACCAATTTTTTATTTTTATTTGTTTCCCTTCCTCCTACAGCAATTCTCTGTCTTGATTGTTCGTAAAACAAATAATAAAAAATAATGGCTTAAATGTGTTATACATTGGTCATGGTAGTATGTAAATATTGCAATCCTGTGAGAGTGACGGTGAATATTTGTAAACCTTCTAAGGTTATTTGTTTTATTATACTGAAAAATATGTTTGAAAAAGAAATTTGGTCATGCTAAATATTCCTTTGAAATAAAACAGGAGAAAACATTGTTACTAATCTGTAGGTCCAAATAAACTCGTAGAACCACAGTCCTGCCGCGCGTTAGTGAGTAGATGTCAAACATTCTTCAATGTGCAAACGTGGAACAAGCGGGACTCGAACGTATGACTGTAGCATTGAGAGATATACATTACACAAACAAGAGTCGATCTAAACACAGATATGTTACCTTTTATTACAATTTTCAAATTACATGCAAAACTGATTGACTTATATTATGTTAAGGCCAAAACACAAATATGTTTAAAAACAAAACAAAGCAACAACAAATGAAGGGGTAAACAGTTGTTGTGTCGGGGGTAAAAACAGCGATTCAGTTGGGTTACAGGAAACAAAACACTTTCTTGTTTAGGCCTAAGGTAGTTAACGGAATTTACCGTGACTTTGGTGATTATTGTCAACAAACGATTTGTCGACTTAAAAAAAATCCACGTAAAATATTGCAATTAGGGATATGAATCGTGAAATTCTCAGTAGCGTAATACCTATAAGGCCAAAAGGCCCGGGCCTTCACATCATGTTCACATACATGGTTGAAAAATATGACAACGAAATAATTGTGTATGAACATCATGTTCACTCCGAGTTGTGAGATTAAATCACAACGGTGTCCCGAGAACAATGGTACTCCAAGTTGTAGGAATAAATAACAACGGTATCCAGAGACCAGGGATACTCCGAGTTGCGAGATTAAAATCAAATGAGCACAAAGATTTATAAACTATGTTGGTATATGTGTAGTCTGTATGTCTCTACTTGTGTGTAAAACATATGTTCTTTTAGTTGAAGTTTTTGGAACAAGGAAACTTCAGGGAGAATTTGTCACTTTACAGTGACATTCCATGTTTACATTTGTATATTATACATCTTTGTGCAGCGGTGGATATGGCTGTCTTTCAGACTACTCTCGTGTTCATTTGATTTTAATCATACTTGCACAGTAGGTCGACATAAATGCAAGGTTATTTTCCTATTTTAATTCAGCTATGTTGGTCAAAGGATCTATGAATTACCTCCCCTTGAATTGGCAAAATTAGCTGTCTTGACCTTTTTGACGCTATATTCATTTCTAATGACTCAAACTTTGACCAGTGATGACACTTTAACACCTGTGAAGATATGGTTCAGACATGATGAAGCGTTTTGGATATTAAGTTTCATTATAACCAATCATTCCTTTTGTTCCGTTCTTTATTTCTGTAAATACCTTACCTTATCTTGTTTTAATCGCCTTTTTCCAGATACATTAAACAATGCATTGATGTATTATTATATGCAATGATGTATTATTATTAAGAAGAGTTGACACATTTTCAGTCCATCCATTTCATGCGTGATTGGAAAGAAACCTTCCATTACATGGATGCACAAATCATAGTTCACCATGCTCTCAGTACCTTCGGTACTTTGATGTCTTATGTAACTGTTCTGACCGGCTTGTGATACTTTGTATCACTGTTTTCTTGTTATTATTATTGTTTGAGTCAGAAACTGGGACCATAGTATGGAACTACTACATTCAATGGTCTATTTCCACCGTCATATGCAAATTATGTTCAAGATGGCTCAATTTTTGTTATATTGACTTTTGAGCATATTTAGTTATGCTTCAAAAATTATCGACATTTGGCTTCTTTGTTTTATTTCCCCGAAACATTTAAGATGACTGTATACATTTTGTTCATTCCAATTGTTTCTCCTTGTAAATAGATTCCGTGTTTACCCTACTTTTTAAACCAATCAGTTGTCTCAGATTTTCATTTACTCGCACCATTTATTCATGAAGATTTTCCTATAAGCAGTCTTCGCGAGGAAGAGTGTGACCTATATAGAGACTATCGATCAAATCTATGGCATTAAGTCGGATAAAGTCTATAAAAAGAAATCTTTAACATTAAGAAGCCGAGGTCGGTCGCTAAGCTCCCTCCCTTTCGGTTTCTTAATGGTGAAGATTTCTCTTCGTAGTCTCTATCTTATACATAAGACAACTCTGAAAAACTTAACACCTTTTTATTTTAAAGGAACAATCCCGTTTTCATCTATTTTAGTCTTATAATCAGTGATTGTTTTGGGACAATCAACACCTCATGTTACCCCTCCACCCATTTAAAAGCTCCTTTTGTCCATACTTTTTTTATTTAAATGTCCTCTTTCTCTTTTGTTGATATTGTTCATGGATGCCTCTAAGCTATTTGTTCAGAGAATGATTATATGAAGAGCGATAACTCTTTTTCTGATGCTATATCAGGGATATTATGTGTTGCTTTATCGAAAGCAAATTCTCAAGCTGCGTTGGCCTCCTTCGACTAATAAAAGGCGGAATATGACATCACAATCATAAAAGTGCTGACAAAAGCGCTACTGCCTTGGGCAGGTCAGTGGTAAAAAGGCCTCTGGGTGTTTAAACCACAAGCCACAAAGTAAGTACTCAATGACTAGGCAGAAGCCATAGCAAAAGAGAATAAACCGTTAAGGGTACGACGTGACGCTATTTAAAACAAATATCAAACGCTACCGTCCTTTGACGATTAAGATAATCGTCATCATAGGGTTCACAATCAAAGAGGAAAGCATAGTAGGGTAAATCGGTTAACCACTAGCATGCAGTGCGTTGAAAAATGAAAGGATCATAACCTCTTTAGATAACCTTTTAACAAGTTTAATAAAGATTGTATGGAACTGATTATGACCAAGGATCTTACGAAGTTTGTAAGTAACACCACCATAGAAGTCAGGTTGTGATATTCCTTGTCACAATATAGTTCTTAAATTATTTTTATATTTTACAAGTAGATCAGGGTTAGTATAATAACAGTTTGCAAAGGTTTTTTGAGAAGTTTTTTAGTTATACAGATATTACGAATAGTAAAGTCCCCACCACGACTGAAAACTTTTGAATACCATATGGAGTCAATACCTTGATATCTGTTGATTCTGGGTCCTGTTTTATTAAACATCTTACGATAAGTCTTAACTTTTAAAACCATTCACTTTGTTCGACAAGCATTCAATGTAGAATGGGTGCACTTAGTGCAGAAATATCACGTGTATAAGAAAATGAAATGAAATCACATTTATTTTAAAAGTGTAATGAAGCATTTAAGAAACTGATTTACGATTAAAATGGCCGTAAGTTGTTTCATAAAACGGGCCCTGGAGTACAGATATGCAGTATTTCGATGATGTTTTCAGTATCAACTTCTCGCAAATAAACATAATGTTTTCATTCTGAGACATATAAAGGTTATCTAGCATAATTTCACTACCGAACATGAACAGTCTCAATCAAACCGAGACTGCAATATTTCGTATGTGTCGTGCTCGGCCGTTTCCAAAGGTCCATTATCATACTCTTACTAATCAAAAATAACATACCCTTGGTTATATCTTGGTATTTCTTAATCCACCTTCTTGTGTGTGTGGTGTTTTTATTTCTTGTTATTTATTTTAAAAACATAATAATGTTGGAAGTTTTGTATATTAATCCTTTAAAAACTGTCCTTAAACTCTGTCCTAATAATGGATTATTTGATATAAAGATTTATTTACACAGGATGCGTTATTATTAAAAAGTTTCAAAACGAAAATATGAGAAAATTCAGTGAGCCTCGAAATAAAGGCAGTGCATGGATTTCATAACATGAAACAATGTTTATTTTTGATACTATAACATTAAAAGTATATGTGTAAAATAAGTTTATATGTATGGACAGTGTGGGTTGTACACTGGGTTTTGAAAAACAATTATTTTAAATTGATTATTGCTATTTCCAGGGTTTAAAGGGACTCACTGAAATCTTGAAGGGTCCAGATATTCTCTATATAGGTAATTTCAATATAATCATTATTAATTAATCAGTAATTAGTTTAACGACACAGAGCAGATTGTTTTTACATTTTACAGATTGTTTTTACAACTCCCATGTTCCTGTTGCCAAGGTGAAGGTCACCCAAAGGTCAAATTAGGATATCTTCCTGCCTTTCTATAATTGGTTAACCGGTGGGTGGATTTGGCTATCCTTTTGCATAATGCTTACCACATCAGGACAACATGTTGCTTTCAACTCCCAGGTCATCAAGGTTACAAGTATACGTCACATGTTAAACTTGGGTATCTTCGCTGATTGTGTATAAGATATCTTCCTAAAGTTTCTGACATCATGTCAAATTTAAGCCCTCTCACCGCTACGAGTTCCAATCCCACTGGAGCTCGACTTGTAAGTGAGGAAGTGTCGACTCTTAAGGAATGCGGGAGGTGTACAGTACTACTTAAAACCCAGGAAAAGTGTGTGGTCTGCCTCCACCACAAAGAATCGACCGTCATATATAAGCTTACATGTGTTGAAAATGACGTAAAACACCATACAAACAAACAAACAAGCCAAGGAAGACAACGAGTACACACCATTCAGTTTATTTGCAGACAGTTATGTCCCCTTATATTATGATTGTTGAAGTCAAGTGATTTACATTCCATGGCACATAAGAAATAGAAGATATACCTTTTTTATAAAGATTTCTTTTGTATTCAAATGCAATTGGTATTTTTTGGTTTTAATCAATAACTACACAAGTTTTCATCCACCCATACGCGGGTTATTCGGCATTAAATTGAAGATGAGGATAAAGACTACATTCAGCTCAGAAGATGGGCCTAAATCGGTCTATATTTGGTAACGGTTACGTGACACTTTTACCGAAACAATTTAAACGCAGATTAAGTAAGCTTCTCTAAAAACAGTTCTTGAGATAACTTTTTTAATTAAGATAAACTAAAGAACCTCTTAAGCTCTGGTTTAACTTCGAATGTCAAAGTTCGCCATGTTTATGCCATCGCTTTACCTCCAAAACAAGTGTTCGTTTTGTATTTCCTATAACATAAATGCTTATCACATCGTGTAAACGATCTTATTCAGCTATTAAGTTTCTGCGGCAAGGTAAAGGATACGACAAAACAAGATTAATGACAAACGTCCAAGAATAAGGTGGAATTATAACATCAGCTTACATATCAATATATTAGGTAGATATAAAAGTCTGCCCACTTCTAAGTATTTGTCTAATCTTATTCTGCGATGAATAAGGTATAGTTAAGTATAAAAGGATATTATTATTTTCATAATTCAAGGAATATATTTTTGTATACTTCTACCATGCGTAATAATGTTTGACTTACTCATTGGCAAGTAACGGTGATCGACGGTCTGTTGAAGTCCGGTGAGTCTGGATCCGGGGCTGGTTCTCTAATTTCTTTAAATGTATTAATTTTGATTGGGTCATCCAGACACACCTTCTGGGAGGCTAATAAAGCCATGACTTATTGCTCGTGATACACTAGTGATACAGATGAAAACGAGGGCCGAATTACTGTATTTGTATACAATCCCAATTGTTTGCATGGTATATCATACGATACGTTCAGACACCATAACTATTTATTATTTATTGGAAATCTTAGTAATATAGAAACTAGCGGTACTGGGCCAGTTTCCCAGCCCGGGGCTCAAGTCCTCAAAAACTAAATCTAAAACTCGTCTCGCAAGCCCCTCCCTGGAAACTCCCCCAGAACCTCCAGTTTCTATACTACTTCGCAAGCCCTTTCCCGGAAATTTCTCCAGTACTATCAGTTTCTAAAACAAAAAATAATTGATAATATGGCGTGTTACTTTATTCTAACTATTTTTCAAATCTAAACAGGTGAACGCTTCCAGCCAAGCGGCTAGCCAGATTTCAAAATAAACGGTAAAAATGGTTTTAGTACAATCAACGTCGGAAGGAACAGGGTAATCATCCTCATCATCACTATACATGTCACACCCCATTATAGAATATTTTATTTTCCTGCACGCGCATATTTCACATTTTAAATCGATACGTTTTTCCTTGTTTTCATCAAGTTTTTCAAGATAATAATCCATTTCCGATAGTAATCGTTTTCGTTTATTAATTTGACTTTCCTTAATATCTAGAAAATCAGCACGAATCCAATCATATTCTTAAGTAATATATTATTATTTATATGCTAGTGTGTGTTGGCCATTGTCTTATATGTACCTTTTATCATCATATGCGGACAAGCTTTTTTATTAATTACATAGCTGCTCAGCTTGTGTTTGTTAGATCTGATAACTTTCATTTTATGATGAGCTTCCGCTGCTGTGAATAAAATAGTTTTGTAGTTATCATGTGTTATCTGTTTTTTGACAACACATTTTTTTATGCCTTTACATTACTTTGTCTCAGTATTTTCTGCCAAAATGTAGGAGTATGACTTACTCCTCAACCCAACAAACTCTACGATCACCGCACTACAGGCTTCGTCTTTCATCTTGCCAATAACTTTTTGTTGTCGTTAAATTAAACTCACTTTTGGAGTATAATCACTGTTATAAAAAAATCTTTGTCTTTGTAAAGATCAGCATACACATATTTTGTTCTAATTTTATAACATAGAGAATCAGTGTCAGTAAACAACAACTTAACTTTTTCATTGTTTTTGTTTTTGGCATAATTGTAGTGGAAATCATACATCAAGTATTTAGATAAGTCTAGAATACACATACCAACATAACAAGGACGATTTAAGACAAGTCTTTCTTTTACCCTATTGATTGCAAACAAGTTTTCACTAAACATCTTACAAGAAACAAACGATGGCCTTGCCGCATATTTCAAAAGGACTTCCTCATCATGCGTCAGCTTAACATTATCTCTCTTTCTCAAGTTTTCCATTGTTTTACCAAAAACCGAAATAGTCATAAGCTTGAAGAAATCTTTTTCGAAAGCGTTTTTGCCTGCTGTCCTTTTTGTAGTATTAAAGTCGATATACACTTTCAACCATTGAGACTCATCAAACTGGAGTATCCTGTGTATCTTTTTTACTTTTAATCCCAAACTCTTATACAACTTTAAATTTCTATAATGTGTGACATATCTTTCCTTGTCCTTCAATGTTGTGACAAGTTTCCTTATTTTACTTGTTACCAAAATCAAATTTATTCTTCAAGTTCTTGCAGTAGTCTGACGACCACTCATCTTTTATATTTAAACTTTCCGGAGCAAGAGGATAATCATTATGCAAGCCATGTTACTCTTCGGGATATTCAAGATCACACTCAAAAGTATAGTTTGATTTTCCTTTTTCAAATTTATCGTCACATTTAAAATTACCAGTTGGTAGCGGTTGGCCATCATCCACCCGTACAAGTTGATAGCATCAAGATACATTATATACTTACTCTGTTTACTACTATCATAGTTTTTCATATACTCATTATTAGCTTTTGAATATCTAGTCGCAATATAACTCACGCCGCCTCTCATCCCTTTCTCTACAAACAGATATTGATCAATATCTGTAATCAAGTCAATTTTAATCCCAGTCATTTTCAAACAGAAATCCCAGGCTATACCGGGACTACTGAAGTAATGACAAGGATCTAATTTGTAATACTCAAAACACATTTTTCTGAAGTTCTCAAAAACATCAGCCAATAACAAAACATCACTTTTCAAATACAGATCATGATATTCCCCCATGTTTTTGATCTTGCATGTCTTCCATATTGTTTTAGCATGCTCATAATCTGAATCTGAGATGTTTTCATCAGTTAACTTGAAGTAGAAGCTTTTCTTATCAGGCAACTGTTTTTCCTTGAAGCATTCAAAGCTATCCATATGATCATATGGGTAAACTCCTTTTCTCTTCAAAAGTTCTAACTTTTCATCAGAGTATTCTTGAGAGATATATTTAAACAATGGACAAAAACTGGAAACTGTCTATAAACAACAAATGTTGTCTTAACATGAAAGCCATGTACCTCTCCATATTATTTGGTATAACATTTATCGCTTTTTTAAACTTTCCGACGTGCTGCATTATAAAGTGAGCGTCATAGCCTCTCAAGTTATGAAACGTAACAGGTATTTTTTAAGTCATCCTGAAATTGATATTACATATTTCGTGAGCGCTTCCCCTATACTTTCCAGTTGTATGACAATGATCTCTAACGTCTCTAACAGAGTTTTTGTATGCTACTGTACGACCCGCGTTACCTTTTTGAGAGTTATTACAAAACCATTACCACAAATATGACATCATTTAGATTTTTGGAATTTAGCTTCTTCTTCCGGAGACATCACCAAATCTTTCTTAAAATGTGCATTTGCAGTTTTTTTTATAGTATTTTACTTCCACTATAATTTTTTCTAAAAACCTGTAAACAGCGTTTGGTCCTCTGTATGTAACAAATGGTTTAGAATATTTAGCATCATAACAACAAACAACCTTGTATCCATGACTACAATCAGTATGTTGCTGATATGCATCTGTATACGAGTTTTTTGGATTATTTGTAGCTGAAGAGATGTTTTCCGTTATTGCTTCAATGTCAGCATATACAACAAATGGAACATTAATTGTCTATCATAGTTGTTACAGAAAACCTTTTCACCCGCAAATGGAATTGTTATTGCTTGCTTGCCATTAAGAGAAAGACAATCAGGTTTATGCTTTTCCAAGACTTTTTCTAATGTAAAGCATTGCAGGCATTTTACAGAACCATTTTCCCCCTCGTGCATAGTTTGATTAAACATCAACCGGTTAAAATCCTTTATCCATACATAATGATTATTTTCTTCTTCAACAATCAAAGGCAAATCACATTCTTCTTCTACTTTATTTTTTTGATATGTACAAAGGATACACCCCACTTTTTTCATATCCAAATCTATTAAAACATACATTATTTTGTTTTTCTATTTTGGGGATTTGTTTTAATGTAAAAGGAAATGTAATTCCACTGTTATCAAGATCAACAATGTGTTTTTTGTACTTTGTTATTATTTGAGGTTCATTATTAGCAGTAAATGTATATGCTAGATGACACCACCTGAAGCATTCGTCATCTTTTTCATTTTTTATATTTATTAGGCCTTTTCTAGGATGAGAAAGTGTTCTTTTGGTAAATCTAAATAAGAGCTGCCTCTCAAAGGTTTATACTTTACCCTGTTTATATAATGCATATCTACTGATTTATTTACCCATCCACTTACCTCAGAAATCCAGATTCCAGTTCTGCCCATAATTTCATCAGTTGTTGCATCTAAAGCTCCTTTGATGTCGTTTTCACCTAAGATTATTGCTGCCTTCGACGCGAAGTAAGCTGTTTTGTATGCAGTTGTGGAAGCTGCATATTTGTTTTCAACTGATTTAGCGAAAGTCATTTTCAAAGCAGCACTCAATTTAAAACAACCCGTTTTGTTTAATTCCATCTTGAGGAATTTTGTGACTGTTTTTCGCGACCGGCGAAGCTGAACAAATGGATCGGATCTATACACAATATCTGCAGAAAAAAACTTACTATATTGTTTCGGAGATCTTTCAATTTCCTTTACATTTGTCATCGTAATATATATAATACGAACATTTTTACGTCATGATTAATTAATTAATTAATTTAACCGGAATAAAAAAAAGTATCAATTCCCTGCCTTAATAACTCAGCAACGTAGTAATTAAAGACATTAATATCTGCTGCGCCACTAGTTGCTAGTGAGATCTGTTTATTAAACAAGCTTCTTGCCCTTTTCATATCATGTTTTCTTATTTTCCACGGGAGTTTCATCTTTTGAGAGTCAGTTATAACCTGCTCAATCAAATCCTTGAAGTTTACAAAAATTAATAGTACTCTGTCGATTTATTTTGTACCCTCAAAATCAACTAACAAAGCTTGTTTCTTGCATTATTCTCTGAGACTTTCTTTGTCATCTGTGTATACCATGTGATATTATGCTATTCTTAATATTTTAAGTGTTAATTAATTAAACTAATAATATTAATAGTATATTATATGATGAACTGTATATACTGTAAGAAAGTATAAGATGTTTTTGATTCTTCTGAATTTTGCATGGATTGTTTTTTGTATTACATAGCCGACAAAAAGACACACTGTGAGGATTGTGTTGGGTACAAACTTTTCTATAATTGCACGTATACATGTGCAAATTGTAATAGCACATGCAGAGTTTTTAACGGAGAACGTATTTGTTTTGAATGTGAGACTCACAATGGATAAGATCTTGTTGCAGATTATCTGGGAGTTCGCAAGAAGAGTGTTTATCATAGAAGATATCAACTTTTGGGAGGGTACAATTTATCTCCAATAAATAAGCAGAGATGTGAGGATTTGTTTTACAAAACCGTAAATTGTTAGATAAGAGGCCGGAAAAGAGTAATTAAATTTAATTACATTTTCCAGAAGATATTCAAGCTATTAGTAATAAAAAAGGAACAAAGCCAATTTAGACAAAAGCTACTAGTGACAAGTACAATATTATATGGAAACAAGTTGGAAAAAAACTGGTTTAGTAACCATTTAACTTAGACGGATGCTCAGTAGAGACGAATGCTCCTACTGAGCATCCCTACTAGTTAAACGGATAGTAGCCGTTTAATTTGTACCGCTCAAAATACCTTTCCATGGGTTCGATAAAACTATCGTTTTGCTGCAGATGGAGTATTTTAGAAAAGCATGATGAGGTTATCTCCCAATCCGGCATAATAGGTGTTTGCACATATGAAAGAAGTTGTTTGAAACTCATATGACCTTTTCTCTGCTCAATCAAATCCTTGAATTTACAAATATTGTATTATTGGGGGAATTGCTCCAACAATAGCTATGAAAACAGGAACTGCAGGGATTAATACCAATGCGGCAGTACAACCAATTATCCCACTTGTGATTTGTAACCCTGTGTTAATTCTACCGCATAATTTATAACTAAGTCTACACTAAACCAAATTGCTAAGTACCAACCTAAGAATATGTCAATAATATTCTCATTGTTTTGTGTATTTTGAGCTTGATTAGAGATACGGTTAAACTGCAAAACAACGAGTGTAAATCGTCTGCTCTGATTGCATGAACATATTTTAAATCTTTTAAGTCAATGTCTTTTCTTAGAAATAAGTTATAACACTTATACAACTGGGTATATAGGATTTTATTAAAGGTGAAATATAGCGTGTATTTTGAGTATATATTCGGAAATATACGTATATAATATACAGTATTTTCAAATCTTACACTTATTGGTTGTCCCGTTTTCTCACAGTAGCCAATTTTATCTCATAGCGCACACGCTTCGAGTTTCGCCTTTTTTGAAGACAGGTAAGTGACACGTGATCCTGTGACGTCATTGGTACCAAACGATTAGCGGTGTCGCATTGAATTGTATAGTATTGTCTATGTAGGATTACGTTTTATGGTACTTGTTAAAAATGCCGTGTGCTGTTGCTGGGTGAAAAAGTTTGCATAAAGAAGGACAAGATAATAACCTAAGTTTCTTTCGTTTCCCTAATCGAGATAATGATATATTAGGATTTAAAGTGTGGGTAAACGTTACCGAAGAAAATCGCCCGACTCGTCGAGAAAGTGGGAACCTACGAAAGACGCGCGAGTTTGTAGCAAACATTTTGAGTTGACTTCGTGGGAAGTCCATCCTTTGGTTTCATTATCTTTGAATTTGGAGAACAAAAGGCCATGTAGATTAAAATCAACAGCGGTACCAACGATATTCGACTATAAAAATGAGAAGTGCATAACCCCGCCGTCTCCAAGCAAGTTGTATTCGCCTATTCGACCGGCGTTGAGATGAAGTAAGATTTAAATTTATGTTCAATTACCTTAGCACCTCATCGGGTATACGTATGATAAATTGAAGAAAGGTGTATAGTCTTAGATCTTTATATACACCGTGAATGTTTAGCTGTTGAATTAGAAGCATGCGTCTTTACGTGAATCAATGAAGAGTTGACGGCGCTAATATTATGTAGCCGTATTTTTTTTAAAAATTGCTAAGAACGTTCAGCATATAAATTTAAATGAATCCTGTGAAATAAACACTGTGTCTTTGTTTCCAAATTTTAATTTTAATAATTTTAAATTATACACCCTATTCTGCCAATAGTATTATAGATATATATTATCAACATATATAAAGCTATGGATTTGAAAAAAAAAAGTTTCATGGATATCTATTACAAGGCAGAAAATTAAGACTATTACTAGCTTTTATATTAATTCAGTAATTTTTTTATCGCAAAGCAACAACAATAACGCCTCTTAGCTCGTGCAATAAGTAAAACAAGTATAATAGAATAATATACTTTATATTATGGTAATTTGATATATTTGGTCTGTTTTCGATCTGTATATCAGGAGTAAGTATACATGAGTAAGTATACTTACTAACTGTCTATATCGTGCTCATAATACATTTGGCTATATTATTTAAATCATAGTATTTTTCTCTCTTTGTGCGCGACAAATATCATGTGATATATCCGTCTTGTGCAATACGCGTCTGCCCTCGGCGGTATTACACCGCTCAAGTAATTGCAATAAACAGGAAATATATCATAAAACTAGGTTTCCCTAAATGGTGCGTGCTTTTGTGATATACCGACGTATGTACCCAAATTAGGCTGCACTTCAATAGTGCACCGCAATATTTTATTAGTCTGTATTGATATTTGGGGGCACGTGGAGACTAGAGAGCGTGTCATATTGCAAACACCGCTCCTAGAGTGTTTGGTGTTGATGGCGACTTATGGCAAATATATAATACTATAGAAATTATGGCGCCGAAATTAAATGCTGTTTCATTTATTATTCATTTTATTCATTTTTTTTTTTATCAATTATGGATAATATCTAATAAATATATTTGTTCCATGTCTACTGATCGGCAAAATAATCTGACGCTCGTATTACCATAGATCTACATACATACATATATATCCATGTATTAATGTATAGGTATAGACCAGGTCCATTCATCCGGAATATACTACAATTCGCGGTTATTGTATATGTACCAAGATATTGCAGTGTTGCGGGTGACTTACTGTCAGATTTCGATGAAAACAATGTTTACGTTTTTTGTTTGTTTGTTGTTGCTGTAAGTGTATAAATACGCTATTTTGTTAGATTAGTGAATAGTGTAATGAACCACTGAACGTAACGAATGATATGACACGATAGTCTTTACAACCTCTCCATTTGCACCTGCACCGCGTACGACTTCATCATCAGTTGATGAATCCGATGTATTTTCGTCCTCAGACACGTATTCTGGCTCGAAATTGTAAGGTTGCACATGGTGTAACCGTTTTATCACGGGCATTTCCTCTGACATCGCTTAATTCTCACATTTTCACACAAGGTATACTGTTTTGCGTTTTGCGTTCAGTCCCAATGTAAACAAAAAATAGTTTGTTCCCAATGATGTCATTTCCGGTAATTCGCGCAAGAGTTTTTCCCCTTAGATTTTTTTTCGATTTTTTAGCAATGCCTGTTCGCCTTTTCGGTTTTTATCTTTAAAAACATATTTTCACTAAACATACATCAATAGCATAGTAAACATCGTATTTATAATGATATTTAATAATTAAAAACATATCAACAACGGATTTGTTGATTTAGGACAAATTTCATCTTTAAGTACTTCGAATTAGTGAAGCTTTCGATGTTCCTAATTCTAAAATATGCCAGTTAAAATGTTTTGACATCATGTTTTACTAGCATTACCACTACAATGCGTTTGCAATAGAAATTTTCGTAATATTTAATGTTAACGCTGAATTACAGTTACTTGAATTTCAAACAATATTCAATTTAAAGGGAGGTAATTTAAGATTATCCATATTTCATATTTTTATAGACGGAAAATCTGCGATAAATGGGTCTTTTTTTTTTTTTTTCTATTATTTCATACCAATTTTAAGAATTTTGTATCTTTAAACGATATTTGACTCATGTTATGTGTTTTATCAGTACATTTCATGTTTTCATATAAAGGGAGGGTAATTCTCACAAGATGTAACAATTTAAACAAAAAATAAATGTTTTACAAACTATGGGTCAAAACAAAATACTATCATATATCTATACTAAAATATAAAATAAGAAAATTAGTTACGATACAAAAGTTGATACTTATAAATTTTGTTCAGTGTATATGCTGCCGCTTGTCGAGTCAAGTAACTAATTAATTCCTCCTTGCTTTTAATTTCTTTCATTATAATAATTAGTTTAGAAAACAATTGCTCATGTTCCCCGGCTGATATATTACCATTTCTTAATAACTCGTCGATTATGTTACCTTTATTCGTTAACTGTGGACTATTATTCACAGATTCAATACTTCCACTTACTAACTCGAGATCATTACCCAAATCACCAGGACTGTTATAATATTTAACACGCCCTTCTAAAATCTTTTTAAACTTTGAAGAACTTTTATGAATCGGCAAACCAGATAATTTTGTTAGTTCTTCAAATGCATTTTGAGATAGCTTCGAGTATGCTTTTCCATTATTGTAACGCTTTGTTATCAAGTCTATAAAATCAACATCTACTTTCAAATCTAGCACAATTGACCCTCCTTGTATAGCAATTAGTTTGTGATGACCAACATGATTAGGTATATCAATTTGTAACATGCCGTAGTGGCCATCAGTGCTTAATTTATAGGAATGTTTTTTCTGCTGCATACCTTCACCGGAATTCTTTTTTGTAGTCTCTTTAGCTGCCCGAACTCGTTCAGGTAACCTTTGCATGTAATAATCAATAGCTTCTAGTTCATCAGCCACGTTATCAATTTCAGTTTTAAGCAGGGTTAAAGTTTCCATTCGTAATTTAGGATCCATTATTTTATAAGTTTTTCATCAGTTCTTATAGTTTCTCAATCCGGAAAAATCAGATGATGTAGCAACAAAGAAAAATCAGATGATGTAGCAACAAAGAAATTTACTGTAAGAAGAGTAGCAAAGATCAAACGTGATTATAGTATTGATAAAATTCCAGATATGAAGAAAAATTTAACAATAGGTGTTGGTGCTAAATAAGTCTGATACAAAAGCAATTACAGACAAACCGTGAAAAAATGATTGAAATTAAAAATGGTTTAAAAGATTAAACCATTATGAAATAAAACTTCTAGGTGATGCTTTAAAAGAGTTAAAAAAAGAAAGAAGATGGATTGCAAGATGATAGCGAGCTCTATAAAAAGTTAGGTGAAAAAATACAAGTTGGTGTTGAAAGTATTAATGAGCGAAATAAATAAATCAATCAACAAATGGTTGATAACAATGAACTTGAAACTGATATTGCTGATGCTACAACACAAATGAGAACTGCTTTTACAACCGAAATAACTCAAATTAAAATATCAAATGAACAGATAAATACCAACGTTGGCAATATCAACAGAGAGTTTGAAGACATCAAAAAGAAAATGGTTGATGGTAAGTCGCTGGATACGGCTTTGAACAACATGGGTGACAAAACTGAACTCTTAATTGATATTGCTGGTGTTTCAAGACAAATGAGAGCTTCTCAGGATGATAGGAGCAAAGCTTTTGATAATGAAATAGTTGTATTGAAACAGTTTAATCAAAAGTCTGATAGTCGCCGCACAGCACTTCTTAGTATAATTGGTGAGTTAAAAGTAAAAGTAGAAAATGCAAGCCGGATTCTACTGCTTGAATATACAATAGATGATGGTGTGAGTATTATGAACGATAACAATGGTTATGCATCGTATCCAACGCGAAAACCTCTTGAAAGAACCTTTCATGGAATCTTTTTTCTCAAAGCGTTTACTTTTGTAACCAGTCCATTTATAAACATTGGATAATATGTTAAGAATATACTAATGGTGGTACCGCCAAAATTGTAATACCCGGGCGTTATTTAGTTGAGGCAGACCTTACATATACTGTTGCAAATAAAGACATCGGTATAGAAGAGTTTAGTTTGTTTAATGCGAGTACTACTGAGTCATATACTCAACCAAAAATAGAAAATGGTAAACGAATCCCAAAAGGGACATTTGAAGCATATCTTCCGAAATATCATATTTGTCATCCTTCCATCCATAAACCGCAGAACTACTCAAGTTTATAATTTTGAAAAATCTAGTTTTAAACTGTATTACAAAGGCGATTAATGTTATCTACTACTATGTATAATGGGACAAAAAGTAATATTATCATCAGAAAGAGACACATTAATTAAATGCTCAAATACAATGAGTAGTTTTATAACCGTATTTGATAGACCATTGATATTAGACAAGAACAAACAGTATGGTATTGGACTCGATAATATTAATTCTATGACTTACTCGTGGTATAATATTAGTGAGGATTTTAATAACAAAGTGATAAGGTATCACAATGGAACAGATAAAGATCCAAAAGCAATTATTTTTACAAATGGAAATTACAGTTATGCCGATATCGATAATTAAAAACATTGGCTTTAAACGGTAATTGATTTAACTGATGACTCACCTGTTACAATAAGAATTGAATTTGATTGATCAAGTTTCAAATGTTTAGTTACCATTCATAATAATTTCATGCTTGATTTAAGAGAATAAAACTTTCATACTTTAATCGGGATTGGCAAAGATGCAGTTATTAGAGAAACTAAATTTGGGAGAGTAGTACCAAACATAACAAATTCTATCGACACTTTATATATCCACTGTGATTTGATAAGTAATTCTATTGTTGATGGATCATGTGGGGTGTTATTTATGAAATAAGTGCAGCTGACCTTACGAGGTCATATCGTTTTAAAGATGAACCGATAAGAGTCGGGTTCTGTGAAGTAAACAAAACGATCATTAACAGTATTAATATTTACATAACTGATTTCTCCGGTAAAATTATTAATCTTAACGGAATTCATTTCGATTTGTTTTAAGAGAATTAATGTAATATAAGTTGAGTAACCTATGTTTTATCTAACATATGTTATATGACAGGATTTAAAAAAAGTTTATAACACTAGCACGGGAGCATATACTGAAGTTGATCGATTAACTGGGGCTGGCATATTTGACATTTTTTCAAAAGTTGGATCAAAAATATTTAGTGAGTCTGTAAAAACAGCAGGCAACAAAGCATTAGAAACTACTGGTAAACAAATCATAGAGAGTGGTTCTAAAAAACTTGGGGACGAAGTAGGAAAAATGGCTGCTGATAAATTAGTTTCAGTTATTAAACCTAAAAGCGAGATCATTTTAAAATATCTTACGAAGGCTGATTAAAAAAAAGAAGTTGTAGAAGATGTAAATGCAAAAATTAACAGATTACTATCCGGAAGAGGAATTCATGCAAGAATTAAACTATTAATTTAATCTATTTACTAGTATGCATAGATGTTTCGAAGTGATAAATATAATACTAGATATGAACATGTACCTATTCAGTTAGATACTCATATAACACAACCAGGAAATGTTACCAGGCAAATGAAAAGTGGTTATCAGTTTACGTTAAATGATAGAAGTTCTTACTTTGATAGGTATAACGCATATTTTGAAATCAGTTTTCAAGTAAACAAGCTTGCTGATGGAGCCGCTTTCGCAGACGCTGGCAGAATTGCTTTAATTAACGATGCAGCTTCGCTGATTGATCAAATGCAAGTAAAGCAAAATGGAAAAAATAGTTTACGATGGAAATAATCTTCACAGATTTGTTAATGTCAAAAGCTTGCTTGAAATTTCTGACGATTATGCGAAGACAACAGGAACAAACGAATACTTTTATTTAGATAATACGACTGCTGCAGAATCTCGAGATGATCAAACTGGTTATAACCTAGGATTTACTGCTCGTCATGCTTTAATCATAACTAATCAAAAAGTTGATTCTATAATTCCATTAAACAAATAGTTATTTTTCGAAGGTTTAGAAACGAACATGCTTCGTCTAGGCCAAATTAAAATTAGCTTGCAACTGGCAGATGATAATGTGTTAATTTTCAAATCAAGTGGTGATGATGGTCGAGTAGTATTAATAAATTAGTTTTGTGGATAACTAGAATTATATTTAACTCAGATGGTTTAAGTTATGTAATGACAAATCACATGACAACAACAAGATGGAATTATCTTCGCGAAACGATACAAGAAAGCGGAAAGTTGACAGATACTCAGATTAACAATATTAACAAAGCTAAATCCAACGGACATGGCTTTGACATAATATACTCGGTAAAAACAGTTTTGGACCAGGGTATATAAAGTCATATAAAACTAAAACTAGTGGACAAAATTTAAATATCTTATTTTAGTAACCAAGGTCTACCCTACCCGGTTAATTTGGTACCAGAAACATTAAATTCCATACAAGATATGATTTTTAAAAAATATCGCGAATACACAAAGGGTCTGTAAAAAATGTTGCAAAGACCATACAAAGTAACAGTTACGGACATATTCGAGTAACCAATAAAAACATTATTATTTTTTTTCGAAAACTTTCATTGTTAACGATAATTATTGTTGATTGTTGATGTATTGTGAATTATCAACTGAGATAATAAGGGTTATGGTCGAATGTCATGGAACATATCCATAAATGAATTAGGCTGCGGTACAAATCATGTGAACAGCGGTGCTGTCTCCCTGTTAAAGTGAGTTTAGAGATGGCTTTTGAAATTTATTTTAAATTGACCAACTTTTGGTCATGGCGGCTATTGTGAATAGATGGCGGCAATGAAAAAAACACAAAACTGAGTGACCCTTCCCAAGGAACATTGTGCTAAAGTTTCAATAATATCCTTAAAAGCTGTAGATTTACTTTCAAACCTTTCCGAATATAAATCTATGCATAATGATCATCACTGTGGCAGCCATATTATATATTTGACAGTAACAAAAAGAAAAACACAAATTTGATTGAGACCAGCCAACCAAATGATAATGCTTGTATGTTGTTTTATGTCCTTTTCAACACATGTAAGGTTATATATGACGCTCGATTTTTGTGGTGGAGGCAGACCACCCACTTTTACTGGGTAGAACCAGTACTGAACACCTCCCGCCATCCGTAAGAAGCAACACTTCCTCACAGGTCGAGCTCCCAGTGGGCTTCGAACCCCATCGGTGAGAGACGAAGGTATACAACGCAATGTTGTTAACCATTCGACCACGGAGACGCATGATGAAATGCATTTTATAAAGCAGATGGCTGAGTTGTACCCCGGTTCAAATAATCTGTACCATAATTTGTAAATATGGTCCTGTTGAACCGTGGTACAGGTGATTTAAACCGCAATACAAATTATTTTAACCGTAGTACAAATTATTTGTACAACAGTATAAATGATTTGAACCGGTTCAAATATTTAAAGAGAGGTGCAATTATTTGAGTTTCTGTTAATTTGTATTTCCATAGGTAAGGGACACAATTTGCTTTTTTATATTTTTACATTATCAAAATTAAGAATGTTATGTTGCCATATACTTTTGTCTGGGAGAATGAATTTTACTACTGTAAAACAGTGCACCGGTAAAACAAAACCAGTACACAGCTACTTTTTTAAAGGGCACATTATTGTATTAAAAGATATATTGCTGCACCAAATACATAATACCGCTACACAGGTATATTGTCGATACACCGGTGTTTTTTCAGACCGGTGCAACGGTTTAATTTATCAGTTATCAATAACATTGATGCATCTGATTTATATTATTGGTGACCATTTTCCCTCTCTGATGCAGCTCTGAATAACCTATAATGTTAAACATTTGATTCAATAAAATCGATAAAATACTAACTGAATTATCATCCCAGCTCTGGTGTAACATTATCGGTGAAAAAGATTCAACTTTTATATGTGCCTTAATAATGTAAAGGGTAGTGCTAGGTGTCTGATACAGGCGTGGTATTCCAGTGACAGCACTGTAAATATGATCATTAAGCTCACTGTTGCAAGCAACTGACCTTTCTGTCATTTTATATTTAAATCCTAAATCTGTTATGCAAGAAAAACTACAAACATAATCAATCAATTTAATTTGACCAGAGTATGGCAAAACGTCTCTGATTTAAACAAACATAATTCATGCATCCGTTTTCATAACATAAAATAGTCGAACTTGAACGCAGACGAACCCTCTTGCAACTCGGTAATATCACGGAGAACATCAGATGTCCCTGTTGAGAATACAGAATTCATGCAAAAACTCCCAAAAAAACGCAGCCACGAAATTTACACATTTCCTCAGTTTTATTGAGTTTTTCCAGTTTAAAATGTAACTATACATTGTATTTTGTTTAAATACTATTCTTTTTATAATTTTAATCATATATATCATGAAAAAACGTTATTTGAAATTAATTCGTAAATGGCCCCTCCAATCGAGTATTCGTAATTGGCGTGCTAAATCGATAGTTAACGATGTTACAATTGAAATCATCTTTCTTATCATAGATTTTAGTATGAATACAATCATTAGAAATCGAGAGATGAAGAACTGTTGGCTTTATTCAACGTGAGCTCTGGTGGATAAATGTTAGTAACCATATGATCAAAGAACGGATTATCAATATTGAGTATGTCATCAAGTTACCGAGAAGTATTATTAAAGGCATCAATAATTTCACCCTGGCTAGCAGGTGACAACCTCAACATAAAATATTTTTCACAGCAGTACAAAAACAAATCTGCAACAAGTGGCGCACAGTTAGTACTCATAGGAATACCAACAACCTGGCGGTAAATAGTTTTACCGTATCTTATAAAGATGTTATCCAGAAGAAAAGATAAGGCTCTACACACATCAGTACAAGTCCACAAATTATACTTATCAATCGGGACGTTAGTAAAGAAAGCCCTGACATTATTACAAAAAAGGGTAAAAATATCGGACAGGGAAAGCAGCATTCAAGACCTTACAAACCTATGGAAAATGAAAACATTATGAAATCATGTTTTGTAAACAGAGTTTAGTCTAATCATATTATATATGAGTTACTGTTAAAGAAAGGATGATGACTGAGAATGTCAATCCTCAGTATATTCTAGCAAAAAATGGTAGAAGAATGTTAAAAGCAACTTACGCATCTTGTGGTAGTACTAAAACACAATTTGTTGGAAGTAAATAAGGTGGAAGTATTGATATGCATAAAGCTTTACTCCCTCTGTTACCTAAAAAGGGGCTAACAATTCCTGGTTATAAATATTGCGGTCCGGTATCCGCTTGATAGTGGAGAACCATCAAATGAACTAGATGCTATTTGTAAAGATCATGATTACTGTTATGAAAAAAGTCCTAGTAATAAATCAATGTGCGATAAAAACCTTGTTTGGAAAGATGAAAATTAATAAAACTTCGCCGAAGTTCAAAATAGGAGACAAGGTTAGAATTAGCAAATATAAAAGTACGTTTGTAAAAAGGTTATACTCCAAATTGGACCGATGAAATATTTGTTATTGATAAAATTCAATATACCAATCCTGTGACGTATAAAACAAAAAAGATTTGAACACACAACCAAAACATTGATTGAAGCTTCTGTGAATTGGTAATGTTAAAAGCCGATCAAAAAATATTTAGAATTGAAAAGGTTATACGACGTGATTACAAAAAGAAACAAGCATTGATTAAATGGAAGGGTTACAATGAGGATTTTAATAGTTGGGTCCCATTTAAGGATATTGAAAATATTAAAGCGCGTTAAAGATATAAAATATGATATATTACTTACTATATATGACACAGAAATGTGCAGAAAAGGTATGCAAAAAGCTTAAGGAATTGAAAAACAAATATCGGCAAGTATTGCTAGTAGGTAAGCTATGTCAAGTAGAATATGATGTGATTGGTGCTGATTTTCTAGATACTAAGAAAAGTCAAATTAATAAACGAAAACGATTACTATCGGAAATGGATTATTATCTTAAAAAACTTGATGAAATCAGGGAAAAACTTCTCGATTTAAAATGTGAAATATGCGCGTGCAGGAAAATAAAACATTCTATAATGGAGTGTGACATGTATAGTGATGACGAGGATGATTACCCTGTCCTTCTGACTTTGTTTGATTGTATAAAACTATTTTTACCGCTTATTTTGAAATCTGGCTAGCCACTTGGCTGGAAGCGTTCACCTGTTTAGATTTGAAAAATAGTTAGAATAAAGTAACACACCATATTATCAATTATCTTGTGTTTTAGAAACTGACTGTACTGGGGAAGTTTCCGGGGAAGGTCTTGCGAAGTAGTATAGAAACTGGGGGTTCTGTGGGAGTTTCCAGGGAGGGGTTTGCGAGACGAGTTTTAGATTTTGTTTTTGAGGCTTGAGCCCCGGGCTGGGAAACTGGCCCAGTACCGCCAGTTTCTATACTACTAATCTTACTTTATAAAATTCGGGTTGGTAACGTTAAATTTGGCTAAAGGTCTCACATCTCAATTAATTCCCATAGGGTTACTGTACAGCCTTTACCAACATCAAAGCAGGGCGGCAGACATTGTTTTTGGTTTAATATATTCAGTATAGCCCAAAACTAGTAATTTAAAACAATAAAATACATAAGTTAGCCAGGTTGGTTTATTTTCTCGCTTATGTTTTGTGATCCCTATGGAAAATACAAAATTCATAAACTATCTAGCTGAATATGCGGTGCTTCGTTCAGACACTTCTGAAATTTGAATGAACCTCATATCAACATGGGAGTTTCTGTATCATCTGTCTTTTACACTGCAGATGTATGCTGAAGCAAACAAACTAAAAATTGCCTAAAATTGAGAAAAAATAGAATTCGTTTTTGTTTTCATTTTGTCTATAGGTCCGTGAGCTTTCAGTGGAGATAATAGAGTTGTGAGACCAATCTTTACCCAGAGTTGTCGTTCCTTTCATACACATACATCTCTGTCAACGTCTCATCAAATACCAAGAATCTGGGCAAACGATCAAAAACGATGGAAATGCATAATGTGTTGATTGCACTTACATGTTTCTGAATTAACTTTATATGAAATGCTTAAATTACAAAAGAAAACATTTTTTTAGGCTTGAATGTTTTAAATATACAGTAAATTATGCTCAGAATTATATTGCGGTAGAATAAAGGTTGTACTTTGGCATATCACTCCGCCGTCAACACATTCATAATACGCACCACCAAATCGTTCCCATAGGGTTACAGTACAGTGTTTTGCTTACCAGCATTTTCCAGTACCACATAGCTCGTAACAACCTACCTTAAATTAAATTACTAACTTAAAATATGTATCAAAATGTAGAAAATAAGTCGTGTTTCTTACGACTGTTTACGTGTCAATCAGCAGCCGATAGTTGGTGTTGAAGTTCTGTTCGCCATTTTAATATTTTATTTATGGTCATGTAAAAAATTACCATGTGATCGCAGGCTACTTTCTTAGACGTTGACAGAGGTCAACTTGAATGTAATGGCCTCTGGGAGAGATTGGTGTGAGACCTAAAGGTGTCGCATTATTTGTAGAGTGAACGCGTTACAGCCGCGTAACGTAGTCGACGTCATGAAAACAACAAAACGACGTCGTGATTTCTCTTACAAATTGCCGCCGAACATAATTATAAGGTAAATTGAAAAAAAAAATGAAACTATCACGTCGTAGATGTGTTATGTATAAACAGAATCTTACATTCGTGACTGTGTATTATTGACTTTAATAAACTCGTTAGATACACAGATAGAATACTCGACAGAGCCTCGTATCCTATCAATTTATCCAACTCGTTTATTAAAATCAATAATACACAGTCACTCATGTAAGATCTTCTATTTATCACATGACTGATCTTTCAATGGTCAGTTTGCATCATGTGATCTTGACTCACGGGGTATATATATCGCCCCAGTCATTCAAAGCGAGTTCTCACGGAAGTCGAGTGACGGGCTATTTAAAAACCTAACTCAAGATGACTACTGATTTATTCGCATGTGTCATGTCCGTAGAGATAAGTATATTGAATCACTCTTAGGTCGTTTTCGCCATTTAAATCAAATAACGCCATTGTATTTAAATGTCGGTTCTGTTGTGATGTTGTAACATGGATTGAGGACGTCATCATGTCAAGATTGCGCCTCTATTGATGTTTCTATTTTAAACTTCTCCTGTATTTTTCTTATTTTGATAATTCTTCACCTTTTCCCACATTTTGGACCCTTAAAAATAAAACTTTTTTTACAATAGTGCAACATCCTCATTAACAAATGTCGTAAAGGAACATTAAACAAATAATACTGAAAAGTGGATCCCTTGGAAGGAACACACACAAAGAAGAGAGAAAGTATAAAGTCATGCATACATACTACACCTATAGTATAATGCAAATTAACAAATAGTTTCCAACGTCGTATTCATGAAAATCATGAACATAAACATAAGTATACATAAACATTAACCAATATCGTTTATAAACAATACCCAATATAGTTCATGAACATTAAAATGTCAACATTAACATTCATCAATGTTGAATATATGAACATTACCCAGTAGTGAACATGAACCCAGTAGTGAACATGAACCCAGTAGTGTACATGAACCCAGTAGTGTACATGAACCCAGTCTCGTTTATAGCCATTACTCAATATAGTTCATGAACATTAACAATGTTGTACATAAACATTCATCAATGTCGTATATGGACAGTACCCAGTAGTGTACATGAACCCAGTAGTGTACATGAATTAGTAGTGTACATGAACCCAGTATTGTTTATAGCCATTACCCAATTTAGTTCATGAACATTTACAATATTGTACATAAACATTCATTCATTTGGTATATGGACAGAACCCAGAAGTGTACATGAACCCAGCAGTGTACATGAACAATAACATCACCATAAACGTTAATCAATCTCGTATATGAGCATTCACCATACGGATTATTGTGCAAACTGCGTACGATAAACTGGGGTTTAAGAGGAGTAATTCTGATAAACGTGGTTTCTTGGTCAGAAACCCCAGTTATTGAATCTTAAACCAAGGTTTACGGTGATAACTGACGTTTACGGGATTATTGTGCAAACGGCATGCCATAGAACATGACCAAAAGTCGTACACAAATATTAACCATTCTTGAAAATGAAAACTACTCAAATTCTACAATAATTTCGTATATGACAATGACCGAATATAGTCATGAACATTAAAACAATCTCGTTTATAAAACATAATCAATATTGTAAATTAACATTAACCAATATTGTATATGAGCTCAGAGCATGCATCAATGTTAAACATAACCATAGCAATGTCGTACATGAACAGTATCCAATACTGTACATTAACATTAACGAATCTCGTATATGAGCTTAGAGCATGCATCAATGTTAAACATAACCATAACAATGTCGTACATGAACAGTATCCAATACTGTACATTAACATTAACTAATCTCGTATATGAGCTTAGAGCATGCATCAATGTTAAACATAACCATAACACTGTCGTACATGAACAGTATCCAATACTGTACATTAACATTAACTAATCTCGTATATGAGCTTAGAGCATGCATCAATGTTAAACATAACCAAACAATGGTATACATGAACAGTATCCAATACTGTACATTAACATTAACAAATCTCGTATATGAGCTTAAAGCATGCATAAATGTTAAACACAACCATAACAATGTCGTACATGAACAGTATCCAATACTTTACATGAACACTAACCGATATGTCGTGCATGAACAGTATCCAATATTTTACATGAACACTAACCAATATGTCGTACATGAACAGTATCCAATACTTTATATGAACACTAACCAATATGTCGTAGATGAACAGTATCCAATACTTTACATGAACACTAACCAATATGTCGTACATAAACAGTATCCGATACTTTACGTGAACACTTACCAATATGTCGTACATGAAAGTATCCAATACTTCTCATCAACACTACCCAATATGTCGTACATGAACAGTATCCAATACTTTACATGAACACTAACCAATATGTCGTACATGAACAGTATCTATACTTTACATGAACACTAACCAATATGTCGTACATGAACAGTATCCAATGCTTTACATGAACACTAACCAATATGTCGTACATGAATAATATCCAATACTTTACATGAACACTAACCAATATGTCGTACATGAATAGTATCCAATACTTTACATGAACATTAACCAATATGTCGTACATAAACAGTATCCAATACTTTACATGAACACTAACCAATCTGTCGTGCATGAACAGTATACAATACTTTACATGAACACTAACCAATATGTCGTACATGAACAGTATCCAATACTTTACATGAACACTAACCAATATGTCGTACATGAACAGTATCCAATACTTTACATGAACACTAACCAATCTGTCGTGCATGAACAGCTTACTGCAATCGTTTATATATGTGTGATTTTGTTTCGGATATTATGTGCATCCCTTGCATTCATACTTTGTAGACAAAAACAAAACAGAATGTCATATGCTGAAAACGTTTAACTATTGAGCCGTGTTACGACTATACGTCCACACACAACATCGTGAAAGGAACATGTTTTGGGATATCATATAACAGATAAAAGCCGAATATCTCCGATTTGTCTGTCATTCATTAATTATTGAAATAATTGAATTAAGTCATTTTTGAAAATTCTCGTATTTAAGTCTCTGTAAACATAATTGAACCAGCTTTGAACTATGTTTATTAAGTCTGCTTTCATTGTACTTTTCCAAGTATCAATATGTTCCGATGAATTCGAGCGTGTCGTACTAATTATACCATTATCTGAGTTTCCCGCCAATGTTATATTATACACCTATTTCTATAGTGTTATGACTATATATCCGCACAAAATATCGTGAAAGGAAACGTTTAAGATAAAAATATTTTATAAACGGCAAAATTATAAACAAATTTACTGAAGTTATTTTACAGATAAAGCCAAATATCTCCCAAATGTCTGTCATCAACATAAATAATTATTGATATAATTAGTTGGCGATTCATTTTTGGAACAGCTCATATTTGAATCGCTTTAAAACATAATTGCATCTACTTTGAACTATGTTTAAAAACTGTGTTTTCATCGTAGTTTTCCATGCATTAATGTGTTCCGATGAATTCGAGCGTGTCGTACAAATGTTACAATTATTGGCATTTCCCGCCGATGTTATATTATATACATATTGCTCGGCACTTTCAGTAAAAGTAGTTCCTATAAATTCATACATTTGTCTCGATGTCTCTATTGGATGCCTTGCTATGTCTTCGTAAAACGCGGTCATAACTCTTGCGGGATATTTTTCTGCTAATATTTCCATCTCTAAGACGTCGTTCTCTAACCTCGTGCAGAATCGATTGGTGCATCCTTTGTGACCTCCCCACTTAATAGAACACTTACCCACTTTTGACTGAGACATCAGAGTGGCACGTGGATCACGAACAAGGTGAATTAATTTCAAATTTGGTAGCTCATCTAATAGATGCTTAATCGTTCTTATTTCCATACGTATGGTTTTTATTACTCTTACGGGAGAGAGGTTGCAAATGTCCTTTAGCTGCCTTGAACATCTGTTCATTGCAAGTTCCATGGAACCTGTTTTCAGTGATTCCTTGGCGTAGCAAATTTTAAACATATTTGTCTTTATACCTTCACCTGCAATGAAACAAAATATGCACGCTCAGAGAGACATGTGCGCAGAAATATTTCGTAATATGTTCGCTCAGGCAGACAATAATATGTGCACCCAGGCGAATTTAATAATTGTGCGCTCAAACATATTGTATGTGTGCGTCAAATAGACAAGGATATGTACGACATAGTTTATGATACATGTGCTCAAATAAAAAATGGTTTGTGCTGTCAGACATATTTTATGATATGCTCAGTTAGAAATAATAATATGCAGAGCTGTAGATAATTTTTGACTGCCATGAGTATTTCATCATCAGATTCAAAATGAATGAGTAATAGGAACTCGTTCGGAGTAAACAATTTCTATAAATGGTTCATGTTTTCAAAATATATGTAAATTAATACATTTTAAAAGAAACAACTATTCTGATTAAATAGAAGTTAATATTAGACCATGCTTGGAATAATTTTCATCATTTACACATAAAATCTCCACAGACAACAATGTGTAATTTCTTACTATTTTACGCGAGGGTGATAGTAAAGGGTGATAGTAAATCTCAGGGTGATAGAAAAACAAATATGGCGAGCAGATTCGCGACAATTTCGGAAGCGGATTTGAACACCCTGGAACTGGCCATTTTTAGTTCGGTATAACAAATAATTCGCCTCGGTTGACATTATTTTACTCAGGTTGACAATATCCACTGTCACCCTCACTGGGATGCAATATTTATATACTTTTTTTTAGACTTTATATACAAATTTGAACAATATAAACAACATGTGTTATCATTGTCTTACGACTGACATAACTTTAACTGTATTTTAATAAGCGTCCACCGATTTCCAATTGCGCAAAACCTATTGTTATACTTCCCGTGACGTCACACTCGTGTGATAGTACACAGTTATGGGTTTTTTGGGAACAGTCAAAACTATTGTCCCAAGGTATTGGGGACGACCTGGGAAACTGTTGCCCGATGCCGCTAGTCTAATTCTCTATATAATCAGTTATTGCAAATCGGATAATTTTATTTAGCTAAATAGGAAAACAAAATGATAAAAGTTTAATGATTTAATTATATTTCATGGCTAAACCGAGGCAGTTTCCTCGGTAGAATTTTCGGAATGTACATACTTTATATATAAACAACTTCAGTATCGAAAAAAAGAAATCAATCATTGAAAAACAACAACATCATGCTTCGAACTGAAAATGCACTTAAACACAGGAAATCGCATGTAGAAAACAAAGCGGCTGGGAGTTGGGGCTATGTGCATGCCACCGAACCTCAATCTGAAGGGATTTGCCTCGGTTAAATTTTAGGGCTGGCTGAAGGTCTGAAGATATTAATTACTGACTCCGAACAAAAAAAAAAACATACTGTGAAGTTGAGTTATGACGTCAATAAAATGTTGATGACGTCGACGTCAGCCACTGATTAAAGCTAAAACATTTCGCTTATAATAGACATTAATTTATTTAAAATGTAATAAATAGATTCTTTTTAAATTGCTCGGTTAGATTATACGAAAATCATTCAGTCGATGTTAATTGTGTTATCCCGACGCGATAATTCTTCAGTTCATTGTCAGGAGGGCAACAGTCGAATTATAGTACTCGGCGTCATTGAGCGCTTTCAGCATAGAATTTAATCTAACCGAAAATATAAAACGAAAGAAATATGTAACGGCTGGCACTCGTAATGCAGCTCAAAAACGTACTCATGAAGTCATCCGTAAGCCCAATAGCCAACAGTTTGTCGATGTCACATGTAAACCAGTTTCGTACGGTCATCGCTGTTTCTTCCTTCATGTCAAACGGCGGCTTCCTACACAAGATTATGGACCAAAATATTAACAAAACACAGCAATATATAAGGTGATATTACAAATAGAAATGAGAAGACTTTCATTCTAAACGTAAGCATCATGATGAATGTTAGCATATATTGACAAATACTAATTTAACTTATACAAATGTAGCTTATACAAATGTAGCAAATACTGAGTGCAATGATTTGAATTAAACCATTGTATAGTCCTATTAATTACACCATGTATTTCCATAGTAATATGTTTTCACGTAACTCTTGTAAAATATATAAAAAGTAGATATACCATGTTGTTGTCTACACATGGCAAACAATGTTATGCTCTTTTGGTCAGGTTTGCATACTACTTTTAGTTAAAGCATATAAAGCCTTAGAAAATGTTGAAAGTAAATTTACATGTACATATGTACTAGTAAAAGTACATTATATATACTAGTAAAGTAATGATTAGCCACTATATCTTAAAAACCAGCTAAGCTGAAATCTGTGTACTTTAAAATGTCACTGCTCAGCCTGAGTGGCAATGTCACTGCTCAGCTTGAGTGGCAATGTCACTGCTCAGCCTGAGTGGCAATGTCAATGCTCAGCCTGAGTGGCTTTCTTATTAGCACTCAATTATGTTTTCGACACTCTCACCAGACATCGCAACCCAGCCCAGCCCTATCCGTAACCCACCGTTCTACTACTCTAATTTATTCTTGAATGTTGATATTAAGACATGTTTATTTGTTTTTAATTCCCTAAACCATTGTGAAGTCACCCTAATTATGAATGTTAATAAAAAATGCGTTCGTTTGAATGATTAAGGCAAATTAATATTCATAATGTTATATGAACTACGCTGTGATTGGACAATAGTGTAAAATACCCTCAGCAACACTGATACTGATTTAGTACGGTGATATTCGATTATATCATATTAAACATGATTCAAACATGTGTTATAGTAGCTATCCCACCAACAACAGCCAAATTTACAACGTATGTACACCGTTTTTAGACCTACTGACGAGGAGGTATATAAATATAGCTTACACGTCTTGAGAAGGCAAACTCAATAGATACAATATAAACGGCTTTAACCAGCCAGGACAAACCCCAAAACTTGATCGTTGCATTAAGCGTTACCGGCAACTCATAATTCATTTTACGCATATCCAATCACGTGTATTTTAAGAACCCGTGAAAATCTTATACTTTTAACCGGCAGATATATTTTTATATTATTTGAACACCTGGACAGAGTTTTTATAACGGTTTTGTAGTTTAATTATGCTTTTATTTGGAGGGTTAGTTTCTTTAAAGTAGCTATCCCGCCAATAACAGGCACTTTTTGAGCAACATGAATTTAGAAATATATTGGACATTGGACTTTGGACATTGGCGAATGTCCAATATCAAAATAATTTGACTTTGGACATTCGACCGGAATCATCAATAACTAAATAATTTGACATTGGACATTGGATATGAATCTCCAATATCAAAATAATTTGACTTTGGACACTGGCAAACTCCAATATCAAAATTAATGTCCAATAGAAATATAATTTAACTTTGGACATTCGATCCGAATCTCCAATATCAAAATAATTTGACTTTGGACATTCGGTCCGAATAACCAATATCAATTTAATTTGACTTTGGACATTGGCGAATCACCAATATCAAATTAATTTGACTTTGGACATTCGATCTAAATCTCCATTATCAAAATAATATGACTTTGGACATTGGACCTGAATGTCCAATATCAAAATAATTTGATTTTGGACATTGGCGAATATTCAATATCAAATTAATTTGACTTTGGAAATTCGATCCAAATCTCCAATATCAAAATAATTTGACTTTGGATATTCGATCCGAATCTTCAATATCAAATTAATTTGACTTTGGACATTGGCGAATCACCAATATCAAATTAATTTGACTTTGGACATTCGATCCAAATATCCATTATCAAAATAATATGACTTTGGACATTGGACCTGAATGTCCAATATCAAAATAATTTGATTTTGGACATTGGCGAATATTCAATATCAAATTAATTTGACTTTGGAAATTCGATCCAAATCTCCAATATCAAAATAATTTGACTTTGGATATTCGATCCGAATCTTCAATATCAAATTAATTTGACTTTGGACATTCGAGACGAATCTCCAATATCAAATTAATTTCACTTTGGACATTCGATCCGAATCTCCTATATCAAGTTAATTTGACTTTTGACATTGGCGAATCTCCAATATCAAATTTATTTGACTTTGAACATTCGATCCGAATATCAAATTAATTTTAAATGGACATTGGCTAATATCCAATATTCAATTAATTTGACTTTTGACATTCGACCCGAATCTCCAATATCAAAATAATTTGTCTTTGGAAATTCGACCCGAATCTCCAATATCAAAATAATTGGACTTTGGATATTCGACCCGAATCTCCAATATCAAATTAATTTGACTTTGGACATTGGCGAATATCCAATATCAAATTAATTTGAATTTGGACATTCGATCCGAATATCAAATATCAAAATAGTTTGTCATTGGACATTCGACCCGAATCTCCAATATCGAAATAATTGGACTTTGGACATTCGATCCGAATCTCCAATATCAAATTAATTTGACTTTGGACATTGGCGAATATCCAATATCAAATTAATTTGACTTTGGAAATTCGATCCGAATATCAAATATCAAAATAATTTGTCTTTGGACATTCGACCCGAATCTTCAATATAAAACATAAATGGACTTTGGACATTCGATCCGAATCTCAAATATCAAATTAATTTGACTTTGGACATTGGCGAACATCCAATATCAAATTAATTTGACTTTGGACATTCGATCCGAATCTCCAATATCAAATTAATTTGACTTTGGACATTCGATCCGAATATCAAATATCAAAATAATTTGTCTTTGGACATTCGATCCGAATATCAAATATCAAAATAATTTGTCATTGGACATTTGACCCGAATCTCCAATATCGAAAAAATTGGACTTTGGACATTCGATCCGAATCTCCAATATCAAATTAATTTGACTTTGGACATTGGCGAATATCCAATATCAAATTAATTTGACTTTGTACATTCGATCCGAATCTCCAATATCAAATATATTTGACTTTGGACATTGGCGAATATCCAATATCAAATTATTTTGATATTTGGACATTCGATCCGAATATCAAATATCAAAATAATTTGTCTTTGGACATTCGACCCGAATTTCCAATATCAAAATAATTGGACTTTGGACATTCGATCCGAATCTCCAATATCAAATTAATTTGACTCTGGACATTCGATCCGAATATCAAATATCAAAATAATTTGTCTTTGGACATCCGACCCGAATCTCCAGTATCAAAATAATTGGATTTTGGACATTTGATCCGAATAACCAATATCAAAATAATTTGACTTTAGACATTGGACCTCTTCTTTGTTTCTTTACCTTTTCGTGTGTTCGTATTTCTTCCTTACTCCTTCACCCGTTAAAGAAACGGCACAACAGGTGAAGTTTGGTTTTATTAGACTATAACTAGCCACCATAGCATTATCGTATAACCGCAATGCAAATAAAGCAGACTGGTGCATCTAAGCATCGGCAAGAAAAGAAGGAACACGGCATCCAAGGACGAGATAAAAGCATTAGGATAAATAAACATGCGAACTATACCAACATACAAATAGAAGCGATGGAGGGGTACACATACAAAAAATAAATGCATAAAGATATATAGGGTCCTATAGAAACCACAGCGTCCGAATACAATGGCATCGTGGGTCCGCACTGTACCGCAAACAAGGACTAGAAACTACAATGAAAGAGACAAAAAACAACATAAAGGGTGGTGAAGACAGGGTTACCGTCTTGGAACGGTCAGTAGGCAATAAGGCCTACTGGTTAGCTTGTCATGAGGGTTTTATTTTCTTAACTATGGATCTAAATACCATATGTCCGAATTTAAACAAATACATAAATAATAGGAAGACAATATGGCAAAAACAACAATTAATGAGGTAAGCAGATGAAGCCAGTTGAGAACATTACACAGTTAAATGATCCCCTTTTCAGTATTTATTGACATTCACTCTAGCGTTTGTTTAGTGCTATGTGGCGGCCGTAAAAAGCCGTCCCGACTACAAATCAGGATGTTATTTCTTTGTGGTTTTAACGTAGAATATCGCTTAAGCCGGTGCTAGGAGGCGTGAGAGGTGTTGCACTTAACATTACCTCTGATGAACAGACTCAATAAAACCAATCTCTTGTTTGTGTTTGTTTCTTCCAAGGGATCCCCATTTCAGTATCTATTACATCTACACTAGCTTTTGTTTAGTGCTGTGCGGCGGCCGTAAAAAGTCGCCCCGACTACAAATCAGTAGTGTTATTACTTACTGGTCCTTTGGGATCATCAAGCCAGATAAGTGTTGCTTTTTAGTAGGATATCACTTAAGCCGGTAAAACCGAGTCTGCTACTTTTATCTCTTGTTTGTGTTTGTTGCTTCCACGGGATTCCCTTTTCTGTATTTTTTTATTAAGAAAGGAGAAAAATACATTAAGAAATATTTTGTCACACCTGATCATTTATGAATGTTATGGTGTTAAAAAAGGAAATGTTAAAACCAGGAATGAAAACCATATACCGTAGTTGTGTATCAAACGTAACCTTTAAATAAGAAAGCTGGAGAATGATAGTGTACTTCATTTTATTAAAAAATGTAATGAACCACGAAAACCACCTGTGGCTGCTATTTTCTAAATAGGTGTTGGATACTTCCTCTATGAAATCAAGCTTAAAGTTTTTCACATACATTACGTACATTTCCTTTGGTTCATAATTTGAAATATAAACTGTATTTGTCATGCAGCTATTCACTTTTCTGCCTAGAATTAATATGTTTTGAAATATCAGACTTTATTTTGCTTAATGTATCTAAATAGTCTATGGGATGCGATCACAAACAGAACACATAGCAAGACAAATTAGTTTGCTAACTAGTATGGCCATTTATAAAAATAATGAATGCTGAGTTGCGTACGCAACATTTGTGTGCAATATTCGTAAGTCGTAACAAGTTCGACTTTTTGTGGTTGACTGTCCTCCTTGAATGCTACTTTCTATGTCCGATCTTTTTATATTTCTTTAAAATTGTTCAGGTCAAATATTTATTTAATATGTCCTTATCATGGCAAATAAGCTTTCCAATTGTCATGTAATAAGTAAAAAAGGTAAGACACACACACAAACGCACATAAACGCACACACACACGCACACACACACACGCACACACACACACACACACACACACACACACGCACATAAACGCACACACACACGCACACACACGCACACACACACACACACACACGCACACGCACACACACACACACACACACACACACAGAGGAACGGGTAGGATGTGGAGTCTTCTTTTGTTCATGTTCTTCCAGTCCCTTAAAGAGTTTTATTTGTCCAGATTATGGCATTTGCGACATCTAGAAACATTTCCTATGCGGTATGCCTACCCATTGCGGTAACTTGAACCGGTTTTAAAATTATTTTTCGATCAGAAAGGGTCCATGGTTTAAAAAAAATCATATTCTATTCCAAATTAACAGAATGTAACTTGTTTTGCGTGTTCAAATCCGGCCTTTAAAATTGTTGTCGCATTTGTCACACCACATGCAACACTAGTGTAAACATATTACCATGCCAAATTTGCTAAACCAGTCTGGTACATGCAGCGAGTGTTAAACCAGTCTATAGATCATTAATAATTTCACATTGTTGTAATTAGTACAAAAAGAGGGTATTAAACCAGTCAAAAAGACACACATATTATTGGTAAACCATGCCGAAAAAACAATAAAAAGATCGGACAGGGAAAGTAGCATTCAAGGAGGACAGTCAACCACAAAACACAGAAACAAACACGCAAACAGACAAGCAAAAAGGCAAAAGCAATAATAAATGCAAACGACATCACAAACACAAAAGGGTTGTAAAAGAGTTTACTAAGTTTATACCTGACTGTCCAATTTACATATGATATTGCATAAGATTCTTCATTTTCATCACCAATCGCCCTAAACGGTTCATAGACATAAAATGTACCAGGACTGTGTTGCAGAATGTCGCCTGTGAGACTCGAGCCTGATCGCATATACGTCAGCACAAGGACCTGAGTTGCAGCTGCACCATCTTTGTTTGAATATTCTGAAATTATGGTATGTGAGTTCCTAAATAGCCATGTGATATTGTCAGAGGAATTGGGGTAGGTTTTGTTGTTTCCGTGTGAAGTAGACGTAGAGAAATGCCAAAGGGTTTGAAAGTGTAAAACCATGTGTATCAATTCAGAAAACCAATACTTGTATTACCCCAGTGGTTTTTACTACCCGAAAATATACAATTTCACCTAGTTGTTTTTGTTTTAAATACAATAAATACAACAAAAGGTAACATATATCGTAAATGGCAATCTTAGCTCCATTCATTCATTATCAATATCAACGTTACAATGTGGTCATATGGACGAGTACTCCTTTATTTAAAGGAGATAAACTTTGAGACAGTTTGGGGCTACTTTGCACCCTGAGCACAAAAAAAGTATCTCCAAGTCTGACTACTCAAATATTCGTGCAGAATCGTTAATGGTGCATTCTGCCATCCGTTCACGTTTGTCACAATGACCCCATTTAAAAATTGTCAGTTATGGCTAAAAACAATAAAGAAAAAGCCCCAACCGTTGCATACTTTAAAGTGTTATGATTTAGAACATTGACCAGGCATTATTGAAACAAAACAAATGCCAAACGTTTATATACTAACTTGTAATGCATTTTTGATTACCTGGCTGCGTAACGTGATTTGTCAGAAAACCACTGGAAGCTGTTGGAGACCGACGTATAGCACGCCGTGTCAGTTTCCTCAAATCTCCTGAGATGAGAAAAAAAGAAAAGAAAATAGCATGTTGTCGATTAATTGTAGAATTTAACTTGATAACGAAGAGAAACCGCGATATTTTAGACGGACAGTGTCATGCTTAATGAACACACAAATACAGCTAAATATAGTGCATGTTTTTTAACCACGGTCATGCCTTCTGCAAACACTAAAACTAAATATAGGCCATAGATATCAACCACAGTCATGTCTACGAAAAACACAAATACAACATAATATAGTTTATTGCTATCAACCACATTCATTACTCCTGAAAACACAAATACAACTGAATATAGTTTATGGCTATCAACCACAGTCATTGCCTACTAAATACAGTATATGGATATCAACCAAATTCATGCCTCCTAAAAACACAAATACAACTAATTAGAGTTCATGGCTATCAACCACAGTCATGCCTCCTGAAAACACAAATACAACCAATTAGAGTTCACGGCTATCAACCACAGTCATGCCTCCTGAAACAAAAGTATGATAATGGACCTTTGGAAACGGCCGAACACGACACATACGAAATATTGCAGTCTCAGTTTGATTTAGACTGTTCATGGGCGGTAGTGTAATATGCTAGCTACCGCTCACGCCCTCTTGCCCCGGGTTGAGCAGAACTCAATATTCATAAAATCAATAGTACACAATTTTAACCATCCCGAAGATGGCATGCATACGGCGGTGGACATGGAGTTATAGGCTTCCCCATGTCGTACGGCGTATGGTCCCAGTATCTAATAAAATTAAATGCCCCGAAGAGCGCCAAGTCTGACTACTCAAATGTTCGTGCAGAATCGTTAATGGTGCATTCTGCCATCTGTTGACGTTTGTCACAATGACCCCATTTAAAAATTGTCAGTTATATCTGAAAAAGATATAGAAAAAACCCCAACC